>JASIRB010002520.1:0-60066 GCA_030323885.1 Branchipolynoe longqiensis
CAGCGTCTCATTTCCCACAAGTCTCATTTCCCAAATATCGCTTCTGCGCATGCGTCATAATCCAACAGCGTCGTCTGCGCATGCGTAAAAAATGAGCCAGTCTCAAAAGGTGCGAAGATTGCTCAAGGCCATTGAGTTTGCTCGTACACGCAGTGCGAAACGTTAGTTATATTCAAAATTTATAGAAATCCAGAACCCTAACCGTATCACTTTAATATAATCTTCTTGATAAACATGTTTTCTATATGTGTACCAAGCGATTTGTTTCTAGGTGGTGTGGCTTTAGGGATATTTCACTTTTTCTGTAAGAAGATTGCTCTCGGCCATACGTGCAATGCAAAACGTGGCTTTGTTTATCCCGACATCAACGACCGGAAGTCGGCCTCGCACATGCGCGCGGTCAATGCTGAACTCGCTTATTTGGATACAGCCGTTTGGATATTCACTACAAGTGTGGCCTAAGACGGTTCACTAAGACATATTTGTATATTAACTACAAGTACAATCAACAGATAGTCAAAATATAAAAAAAGAAGGCCCCCCCAATAATTAAATAATCCTTCAGTAGGAAATAGCACAAATACAAAAAGACTGATTAAAACAACCCCTCCCCCCCCAACCAGCCAAGAAAAGATAAACGTACCCCTGAGATATTTGAATTAATAATTAAAATAATGTAAAAACACCCCCCTCCCAAGAAACCAAGCCAACCAAAGTAATCTCCCCCCCCCCCTCGCAAGCCAACCAAAGTCCGCCCCCCTCCCCCTCAGCGATATTTGGGAAATGAGACTTGTGGGAAATGAGACTCTGACAATCTGCAGTTTGCATTCGTCACTCGAATCCGCGCATGCGCAGAAGCGATATTTGGGAAATGAGACTTGTGGGAAATGAGACTCTGACACCGGCACCTTCACAAGTGGACACTCTACCGCCTGATCTACGTCCCGCTCCCCAGAAGGAACCTGCAAGAAGAGGTGGTTATTATATATTATATAAAAGGATCAAATTCTCTAAACCAAAACACTTGCCTATATTTGATCCTGCATATCAAACTTAGATACCGCAACCGCTTACCTACCTATGGCAAAGAAAATGGCGGTGAAGAGTGAGCAGAGCAGGGAGAGCTGCGTCGGTCCTGCCGAGTAGGTGTCGGCGATGAGCACGTAGTAGATGCCGATGCCGTACACGACGCCATATTGGATGAAGTGGGACAGGAAGACGCCGACGACAACCAGGCACCGGTGTAAAGATTTCAAATTCCCCCCATATTCAAGTTCCCCCCCCAGGAACTTGAAAACGTTTTCAAATTCCTCCCAGGGGAATTTGAAAACGTTTTCAAGTTCCCTCCCTCGTTTTAACTTTCCCTCCCCCCGGGGATTATAATCCACACCATCTTAAATAAATAAAAATGAACTACGGACTGACATACACACACAGACATACAAAAATCTCTTATTTTGTGAAATTTCATGAAATATTAGATTTTTTGTGAATTAAATTGTTTTTTGTTAAATTCGTTATTTTTCTGGAAATTGTTAATTTTTGGCATGAAATTGTTCGATTAACAAAAAATGTTTTTGGGGAAATTTTGGTGACTAATATTACTATTTTTCATAAATTTCTGATCTTTTTAAAACTTTTATATTTTTGTGGAATTTTCTTTATTTTTAAACAATTTTAAATTCCCAGAGGGGGGAATTTGAAAATAGGGGGAGGAATCTGAAAACTGTTTTTAATTCCCCCCCCGGGAATCTGAAAACGTTTTTACTTTCCCTGGAGGGAAGTTAAGAACGTTTTCAGATTCCGGGGGGGGGGAAACTTGTTGTTTGTTTGTTGTTGTTTTACGTCCTAGCAACAGTTAAGGTCATATCAGGATGGGTACCGACTTGTGACAGTGCGCACTCATGGCAACTTTATAGTGCTGTCCCACTGGGAAACCAGGCCGCTGGCACCATGACCTGGTCACTCAGTCACATTATGCTGACACTGAGCACACCAGTCCTTGCCCTATCCTAATAATGCCGAGCGCCGAGCTAGGAAGCGACAAGTATAAATTTTAAAGTCATTGGTTTGACTCGACCGGGACTCGAACCCACGACCCCACGATCTTAGGAAGGGCAAGTTGAAATTGTATTCCTGGAGGGGGGAATTTGAAAATAGGGGGAGGAATCTGAAAACTGTTTTTAAGTTCCCCCCCAGGAATCTGAAAACGTTTTTAAGTTCCCCGGAGGGAAGTTGAAAACGTTTTCAGATTCCCGGGGGGGAACTTGAGAAGGGGGGAAGTTGAAATCGTTACACCGGGACCAGTCTGCACGGCCACGCATCGTCGTCACGCCGGTGTAGTAAGTTCAAAACACTACCCCACAAAAACACTACGGTAGTGTTTTCAACCTAGGTTCAAAACACTACCGTAGTGTTTTCAACCTGGTTGACGGTAAGTTCAAAACACTACTGTGGCCACGCTCAAAACACTATCCTTAAGTTCAAAACACTACCTTTAAGTTCAAAACACTACTCTATTTTCTTAGGGTGGAGCAGTATGTAGTATTTGTTTTGTTATTGTTTTACGTCCCAGCAACATCTAAGGTCATATCAGGACGGGTACCGACTTGTGACAGCGAGCACTCATGGCGACTTTATAGTGCTGTCCCACTGGGAAACCAGGCCGCCGGCACCATGACCTGGTATCCCACTCAGTCACATTATCCTGACACTGAGCACACCAGTCCTTGCCCTATCCTAATAATGCCGAGCGCCTGGCTAGGAAGCGACAAGTATCAATTTTAAAGTCATTGGTTTGACTCGACCGGGACTCGAACCCACGACCCCACGATCTACCAGCACGGGAGACGGACGCTCTAACTCATTCGGCCATCCCGTCTGGTGCAGTATGTAGTAATGTTGGTCAGTAGGGTTGCTGGATGTTGTTTCATGTCCTAGCATCATCTAAGGTCATATCAGGACGGGTACCGACTTGTGACAGTGCGCACTCATGGCGACTTTATAGTGCTGTCCCACTGGGAAACGAGGCCGCTGGCACCATGACCTGATATCCCACTCAGTCACATTATCCTGACACTGAGCACACCAGTCCTTGCCCTATCCTAATAATGCCGAGCGCCTGGCTAGGAAGCGACAAGTATCAATTTTAAAGTCATTGGTTTGACTCGACCGGGACTCGAACCCACGACCCCACGATCTACCAGCACGGGAGACGGACGCTCCAACCCACTCGGCCACCCCGTCTGGGTCAATGAGAGAGGACAACGTAATTACGCTTCAAACGCCGCAGCAGTGTCAGCTTGTCATGATAGTGTTTTGAACTTGGGTAGTGTTTTGAACGTACGTAGGGGTAGTGTTTTGAACTTAACAGTAGTGTTTTGAACCTAAGTTCAAAACACTACGGTAGTGTTTTGAACGTAGGTTCAAAACACTACCGTAGTGTTTTGAACGGCGTAGTGTTTTGAACGTCCTACACCGGCACGCGCCACCGGAAACAGCCGGTCAAACCTAAAGTGGCACAATCTGCTGGTCTATTAAGTTATCGCGACAAATTTAGGATTATTTACTATATTAATTATTAGGTTTTCCAAATAATTTAATTCATTACATTCGGAGAAAATTTCAAGCACATACAATTGGCCTTCCCCATTCCATCGTAAACGGTAGTGATCAGACGGGATGGCTGAATGAGTTGAGCGTCCGTCTTCCGTTTTGGGAGATAGTGGGCTTCGAACCCAAGGGTTCGAACCCTGGTCGAGTCAAACCAATGACTTAAAAATTGATACTAGTCGCTTCCTAGCCTGGTGCTCAGCATTATTTAGATAGGGCAAGGACTGGTTGGCTCAGTGGCAGGATAATGTGACTGAGTGGAATATCAGGTTATAAAGTCGTCATGATTGCACACTGTCACAAGTCGGTGCCCATCCTGATATGACCTTAGATGTTGCAAGGACGTAAAACTTCAACAACCAACGTTTCAGTCTGATGACGTCTACCCTGGAGCAATGGGAAGAACACAAAGCCAGCAGAGATTTTTGGCCACACTACTGGATCTTTTCCGCGGAGCATGCACAGTCATCTAAAGCTTGGATGCTTTCAGGAGTAGGCTCCCAAGTTTGTACACAACGACCTTTGGATGATCACTGAATACAATGCATACAATGAATATTCATGAATAACGAAAACATAAATATAATAACATTGTTTGTTGTTTGTTTGTTGTTTTACGTCCTAGCAACATCTAAGGTCATATCATAGCCCGATAAAAGCATCAGATTGTCAAAACCAAAACAATGATCTCGATTTTATTCTACATATTTAACTTAGATACTGGTGCACTTATTAAAAATTTGTCACCACATATAATGGAACACAGAGCCAATTTAATAAAACCTGTTACTGTTAGTGCAGAAGCTTATGGTGTCAGAGTTTCGGCAGGTGTGCCAAAATTAATTTTCTACGTTTGCACTTCAAATATCTCAAAAGTTAGCCATTTAAAATAAAGTGAGGTAGATTTTGTCGGTTGACATACAGTAAAACCTCTCTAAATCGACTGACCTTGGGACCGACTTTAAGTGGTCCATTTAGGGAGGTGGTCGCTTTAGGGAGTTAGGATATGGCTACAAAGGTATTGTTGGGACCTAACTAAAGCGATCGATATAGGGGAGTGGTCGATCTGTGGAGGTGGTCAGTTAGAGAGGTTTTACTGTAGTCTATTAAAGCTGCATGGTCCGATGAAGCATCAAGTTTTTAAAATCAAAACAATTATCTAGATTTGATTCTACATATCTAACTTAAATACTGATGCACTTATTAAGTATTTATTGCCACATAGAAAGGAAAATTGAGTCAATTTAATAGAATCTGTTATTGCAGAAACCTATGGTATCAGAGTTTTGGTGTGCTTGCCAACATTATTTTCACATGTTTGAATTTCAAATATCTCAAAAGATAGCCATTTCAATTAAAAGTTACTTCAAACTAAAGTAATGTAGATTATAATGATCAATTTAATATACTTATCTCAGAAAATTGTCAGAAACTCAAAACCATCGAACAATGCAACTTTAATTATTATAGTATTAATGCTTACTGGATACATTCTTTATCACAACTGATTATGTGGTTATTGCCACATTAAACACATACCTGTGATATAAATAACACTCGGGTTTTCGCTAAATTTCAGTGGAAGTCCAACGTGGGGAGGGAGGAGGGGGGCACCCGCCATCTATGTTGGTATCGGCATTGCCGGTGATGCGGATTCCGAGGGACACCAGTTTGCCAAGGACACTTCCATTGAAATGCATTGTGCACGGCCGTGAGCAAATCTTCATACAGAAAAAGTCAAATATCTCTCAAATTACACCACTAAGACACAAACCGCTTGGAACACATATAGAAAACATGTTTAGCAAAAAGATTAATTAAATTGATAAGGTTAGGGTTCTGGATTTCTATTAATTTGTAATAAAACTGACGTTTTGCACTGCGCATACCGTCAAACTGAGGCATTGTAATGGCCGTGAGCAGTCTTCATACAGACAATACAGAACAAGTGAAATATCTCTAAAACGACACTACCTACAAAGAAATCGCTTGGTACACATATAGAAAACATGTTTAGCAAAACATTATATTAAATTTATAAGGTTAGTGACGATGCTGTTCGATTTTGACGCATGTGCAGAAGCGATGTGTCCCTGGGAAACTGGTGTCCCTGGGAAACTGCAACACCGCCAAAGGACGGATATGCTGCTGGTGCCTCTGGTTCTGCTGCTGCTGCTGGCACTATCCGCCCACCAGCGCAGTCTATAGCTACAACTACAGCAGTCCAATGGAACCCTGATTCAGCAGTAAGTCCATTAACAGATAAATGCTGCTTACCGGCCGTGACAACATGCGTGTACACAATACAGCGTTGTACAGGGAACTCTGCGCTGAAAGGACACGACAGTGCAACGTTATCCTGAAAGGAACCAGCAGGGATCCAGCCCAGACCAAGCTGTCATCGGCCTGTGCCGCACCGGTATGAACCGGCCGGCTAGCAGGCTCTCAGTTCGCCAACTCGACACAAAAGGGCGATGGCTTGGTTGGGAGTTGGGGCGGGAAAGTTGATGCTTTAATCAGAATCCGGTGTACTTTGTATGATGTGGAACGACGCCATAATATCATACTACATATGCCTTTCCCACAGACTGGTCCCCTGGCCTTCTTCATAGATGTCGCCACTGAGGTGGATTTCAAACACTTTCCCTTTTCAGACAGTCAGAAATACTTCGATCATAATGTTGTCATTTACGGAATTACTACGCCTGCGATTTCGGTTGGGTAGGCCTATGTGGTTCCAATTAGATAGAATAGGCTTACACTTTGTTTGGATTCATACAATTGTTGTTATATTTCGCATTAACCCCAAGCGTAGCCTACCTCAATTTTGTTCCTATGAGCAGACAGTTTTGGCTACGGGGTTTTCCTATCGTCCCCAGGACATTTTATTCTTGGGTTCCTTTTTTATTTTCGTATTCGTTAACTTCATAAATACTATAGCGCATAGTTTAAGTAAACGCCGTAGCAACAAAACAAACGGTGCTAAATATCAATGTGAATATTAGCGTAATATTAAATTTTAAAAAGGATTTGTTGTTGGTTTGTTGTAGAATGGTTTCTTTATTGATCTGTCTGGGCACTCCAAAATACACGGCGTTAGTGCTGCAAATGGTGATGGAAACTTAATTTGCTAACAACATATCTTATAGAATATAGATGTATACTATTAAAATTGCTATGGATAATAAGCGATATATAATTATTTATTGATTATCCTCTGTGTGCAGGTAGGAACAGCACCAGACTCACTTATGGGGCTGTCACATTACGGCGTATGGCGGCGGCGTATATAAAACCTACCGCAAAAATTTGAAAAACGTTGCGGGACGACATATCGTGACATTTGTGCACTGCGGTAGCCACCACCGGCATGACCCTTGGCGTCTCAGTCACAGGAGTACGTGCAGCGATATATGACGCAGCCGCATCTTCAGCCTCAGCCTCAGCCGCATCTTCAGCCTCAGCCTCAGCCGCATCTTCAGCCTCAGCCTCTGCCTCAACCTCTGCCTCAACCTCTCCTCGTACAGCCGCTCAACATGCCTCAACCTGTGTCCATACAGCCGCTGCACATGCATCATGAGCCGGTCTCAGTTGGTCCAACGGCCGTCTGTGGTGATGGCGCAGCCGCCTGCCCAACTCCGGACACTGGGCATGGCGGGCCACACCAAGGCCTCTCCAGGACTCGTTGCCCGCCCAGGTGGAGCGGCCACTGTCGGTGTGGTCTGGCTGTCGACTTCCGGTGCTGGTGCCGTGGGCACTTCAACTCCCATACTTGTCGCCCCCACCCCAGGAACTTTGTCGGAGTCGGCCAGCCCCACATCCGACGGACTATTGAACTTGTCGGGGCTGTCCGGGATCTCGGGAGTGTTGGGGGTCTCCAACTTGGACCGCTTCCCCCCATGAGCCACAATGTCACCAGCTGAGGCAGGCTCCAACGGGACGCACGACAAGTGATTGTAAATATTTGTAGATATGTGTATATATGTGTAGATATGTAGTTATAGTTTGTATTTTTAGTAAAATGTTATCTTGTATTGTTTATCTTTGTATGTTTATATGTATATATGTGTATATGTGTCAAAATGTCTTGTATAAATAAATATATTGTAAACTAGAACTTTTGTGTCCGCGTTCAATAATGGCATGCCATAATGTAATTGTTATAAATTAAAGTACAATTAAAGTAAAATTGAAAATAAAGAATAATTATTATGAATATTAAGGACACAAGTCTCTACCCTCTCTTACCCTTTCTTCCCATCTCTCTCTCCCTCCCCCCCTCCCCCCCTCCCCCCTCTCTCTCTCTCCCTCCCCTTCCCTCTCTCTCCCTCCCTCCCTCTCTCTCCCTCCCTCCCTCCCGCTCTCTCCCTCCCTCTCTCTCCCTCCCTTCCTCCCTCCCTCCCTCCCTCTCTCCCTCCCTCTCTCTCCCTCCCTCTCTCTCTCCTCTCCCCCTTTCTCTCCCCCTTTCTGTCCCTGTCTCTCACCCTCTTTTTCCCTGTATTCTTAGTATGTACGTAAAAACAGTGGTTATGCTTTCAAAAGTTTAATTCATTTAAAAAGAGAGCAAATTCATTACAAATACATTAACTAAATATCTTTAATTAGGGATCGAAAGAATATAACATACATGTAAATTGTGTTTTGATATCTAAAAAATGATATCGTATATTTTAATAGACATAAACATATTACCATCTCATATAACAGTAGACATGTCACAACATAACGGACATGTAAATAAGCGATAACTGTACAGTGTAAAGAAAAGCACATAAGTTTTCAAAAATAGATCATAACAGTACACATACACAGTGATTACAGACAGATACAATGTTTTGTGAGATCATGCTGTCTTGCCATGACACTGCTCCGGCGGGCGAGACGACCCAGTCTTTAAGTAGATTGCGCTGCTCCTTTCCTAGCTTGGACGCGGTGTTGGGGTTAGGTAGAATGTCAATGTCTCTCAGGTTTTGGCCCTCTCGCCACACTCCGGGGACAAAGCTCATGGTGCCAGTCTCGGGACGATCCAGCTGCAAGTTCTGTAGCGCTGGGTCGCGCATCCTCATGAGGTTGTGCAGAACCATGCATGCATTGACGATGACCTTCACGGTGGAGGGGTGGCGCTGAATAGTGGTCAGCAGCACTTGGAAGCGGTTGGCTAGAATGCAAAGGCATTCTCCACCACTCTCCTAGCTCGGGACAGGCGGTAGTTGAACAGTCGCTCCTCATTGTTCAACACCTTCCTGCCATACGGCTTCATCATGGTTGGCCGCATGGCGAAGGCATCGTCTTACTTATGCTTACACCTACCACCCAACTTTGGGCATAGGCCACAAATAAGGGCTCTCCAGTTATCCCGGTCGTGGGCCATCTTCTCCAGCTGTCTCCATGAATGGCCAGACCTCTTCACATCTGCCTCCAGGTCACGGCTCCAACTGTTTCTTGGCCTGCCTCTCGTCCTTTTCCCCTGTGGATTCCAGGAGAGGGCATGTCTTGCGGTGTTGGATGCAGGCTTGCGAAGGGTATGGCCAACCCATCTCCAGCGTCTCCGAAGGATCTCCTCCTCAACAGGCTGCTGTCCTGTTCCTTGCCATAGCTCCAGGTTACTGATGGTGTTTGGCCAGCGTACTCTTAGGATTCGTCTGAGACAGGTGTTGATAAAGGACTGGATTTTCTTCATGGTGGTGACAGTTGTTCACCAAGTCTCTGCCCCATACAGAAGAACAGGCTTTACCATGGAGCAAAATATACTGATCTTGGTGTTCCTAGGCAGCTCCGAGGATCCCCAGACATTCTTCAGCTGATGGAAAGCTGCCCTTGCCTTTCCAATCCAAACCCTCACATCAGCATCTGTCCCTCCCAGCCTGTTGACCACACTTCCAAGATAGGTGAAGCTTTCCACTTCCTCTATTGCTTCTCCCTCTAGTCTGATGGGGGCTGTGTTGTTATTGTTAATTTTGAGGATTTTGCTCTTCCCTTTGTGTATAGTGAGGCCAAGGCGTGCTGAGTGAGTTGCGATGATAGTGGTCTTCTATCATCACTGATGAGAAAATATGGCACATCCTTCTGGCCGTCCATGATCGGTTCAGGGTCCGGAAAGGCGATGGTGCCACCTTCAATGCCCGCCTTTAGCTCGGAGTCGTTGTAGATCTGGGCATCAGACCCGGAGCTCAAACAACCAAGATCTGCCCAGATAAACTTGTAGTCCGCATCTACTAGTGCCAACAGGGCCATGGAGTAAAACCCCTTGTAGTTGTAGTAGAGTGACCCACTCTTTGGCCGGCACCGGCAGGCGATGTGCTTCCCATCCAGAGCCCCACATGTATGGGGGAAGTTCCACTTCTCTAAGAATAGGTCCGCGATGGCACGCAATCCTTCTGGAGTTGTCGGGCACGTCATGACCTCGTCCATGTACTCATTGATGATGGCCTGACAGACTTCACACACTGTCAGTGACTGTGTGTTGTGGGGGACTCTCCACCCGAACTTCATGGACGAGTATTTGGTGCCATATGCCAGGTGCCGCAGAGTAAGTGCGATCTTCAGCGCAGGCTCGAGCGGCACCCGGAATGTGGTACGTTTTTTTCGATCCTCGGTCCCACTCGCACCACAATGTCGTCGAACCACTGGGGAGGCATCCACATGAAGTTCACAAACGACACGGTGTCCTCGCTGCGAAGCTCGACCATTAGCTTGTTGTACAAGCCAAACTGTGGCCGCCTCCCAATCCAGGGTCTGACCCAGAAGAACCATGGGGTAGAGACCTAGCTCATGCTGATAAAGGGCAATTCTGTACTGATGCTGGAACTGTATTTGGAGTGCCTGGACATCCATCCTGTCTGAGCAGCAGAGCAGGGCTGACAAAAGAGGCCTTGTGGCGCCTTTATATACCGAGACCATAGGTTGGGCATACGCTGTGCATACACTTTGTATACGCTTTGTATACGCTAGGAGTACGCTCGAACACATTACACGCGGTTTCAGCATATGCCTAACCTATGCCGGTGTACCCCTAACCTATGCGTAACCTATGCCGGCAAATGCATAGCGTAGTCTAGCATATGAGCAGCGTATGAGCCATATGCCGAAAATTTTGAGCATGCACACACATTTTTGGACAGACGGGTGTAAAACAGCGTATGACGAGCGTATACAGCATACGCCCAACCATACGCTAACGCTATATGCCGTAGTGTGACAGCCCCATTAGATAATGCAGACTCTAATGTGGTCGGAATAGATCTAACTTTATAATAAGTGTAAGTATTATTTTAAGTTGGTAACTTCAAATAGAGAGAGTCCTACCATATTCAAATTTCCGCGGAATTATTAATATTTTTAGGTCCTGAATCCACCGTTCCGCTATGCCTTATCTCGACCATTCCGTGAAAACAGATATTTTTGTCGATAACGTTCAGATCTAGTTCTTTTTGTTTATCAGTGTTTATCTACTCATATTACTAACCTAATTTTTTAACCTGGAAATGCATATTAGAATTTACTTAGCAGATTTCTATGTCCTTATCATTCTTCAAATTGATTATGATTGACGACTGATGCTTAATGAAAAAGTACAACGTCTGAACACTTTGACTTCTGGATACTGAATGCTTTATTCACCGTCCAGGGTCCTGAACCGCCGGCACCTTTGTCATGACGTCATCTCATTAGCATATTCCTTTGTTTTCCACACGTGCCTGGATGCCTTTATGCATATATTACACTTAACACCATGCCGGCACAGCAATTGCTATATTCACAACGATTATGGATATATCAGGTGATTTCCCACCTTGTTACCATAGTGTGCGTGAAGAAATTTTAAAAGAAATAAATGCTCAAAAAGGGAGACCATCTGGGATATTATGAGTTGCGTAAATATATTCTTTTTTTTATGTCTAAAAATTAAATGATGGCCAGTCTGCAATCGACCTAATTTTATTAATATTTATAATCGAAGTGAAGGAAAGTATGGCTATTTTATATGCAGAGTAAATAACATACATTCAAGAGCTGCAACGTGATTCGAAGGAAAATTATTTGATTTGATTGACAGTGGGTTTACACCATATACATTCAAAGGAAATATTCACGCCGAGAAATGCTGAAGGAAAGGGAGTGATAGTTATGTAAGGCATAAGCACTTATACACATATTAATTATGATTGATTGATTGATTGGTGGTTGTTTTACGCCGTGCCAGCAGCATAGGCCATATTCACTCATATTAATTATGTGATAGGCCTGCTTCTATCTACTTGCTATACCTATGATACAAACCTGAAAAGGGTGGAGTTGTAGCAACCTGGAGACAATTTGTCTGTGCTATCAATTACCTAACCACAAGCTCTCCTTCAGTGTCCCGCCGGTACTCATGTAACTCGTCCCATTTCCACTGACGTCCTAATCTTACCTTAGATGTTGTTAGGATGTAAAACAACAAACATTTCCACGGAAACTTTCTTTAATAATAAACTACTGGTAGGACTTTTATGACCAATCAGAGCGTAAAGGCTCAGTCACACCTTACCGGATTGGGGAACCGGATACTCTCCGGTGAAATACGTCAATGTACGGTTTATATATGGTTGGCATCCGGCGTTTCCGTTCTCTGTCCGGTGGTGTCCGGTGGCAAGTTTTGAACATGCACAAAACTTGTACCGGACACCGCCGGACTGACGTGTACGGTTGGTGTTTAAGTCTGTTTAGTCCGTTTTGTCCGGTTCATGTCCGTTACCCATCCGTTACTGTTGAAGTATGTGGTGTCAGAGTATTGGTGTGCTTGCCAAAACTAATTTTGACATGTTTGCACTTCAAATATCTAAAAACCTAGTGATTTAAAATAAAAGTACTTAAAACTAAAGTAAGGTAGATTATAACAATCAATTTAATATATTTACCTCAGAAAAATGACAGAAACTCAAAACGATTGGACTATGCAACTTTAATGATAGACCTATACGTTTAGTTAGATTTGTTATTTAAAAGTTCTACGCGGGTGAAATTAGCAGTTATGAAGCCCAATTGGGACGAAATGCATTCCATTCTCCTACAAAGATAACCTCAACACATCCAAGGAATAACATATCCGGTTAGTAGCTGAAGTGTTGAATTACGAGAAGTACCCAGGCCACCCAGAAATGTCAGGGTCATAGCGACTATGTGTATGTATAAATGTTTACCTTTATGCAAATATTATATAAGCGGGTCAGATGAATATGTATTTAAAATTTTTTTTTTGGAAGGTTCTTTCTATATTGTGTCCAGTTGGAGCGGCTTGGAACCCTATTGCCTGTGGGGAGAGGTAAGCAAAGGCAGCTGGTCAGCAGGTGCTTCCTGTCCCACTACCGGTTGGTCACTTCACCCAGAGGGCAGCAGCAGGGATTTATATATTTGAGTGATTACTTTTTCTTCTTCAAGATACGTTTTAAAACATAAGAGGGCAGGTTGGTGATGGAAATCCTCTCTAACTTCTAAGACCGTTTCCCACAGTGAGATGCTACTCACATTAGTTCTTACCACTGCCACCAGGGGTGTAATCGATTAATCAACTCGGGTCGCCCGAGCCACTTTTTGGTGCATGCACAGATAAACAAATACGCTTGTGGTGGACAAAATGGTGGCTTAATCTAAAACTTTAAATTTTTGTTCAATAACCGATATAAGTACACCAAAATAGGATTTAAAGTATTATATGATTGTAGAAGCTGACAATCTGGGTTATTAAAAAAAAAGCATTAAAACAACACGTAGGGGTTGTACTGGTAGCTGTTATCCTACAGGTACCAGCAGAGATGTGACGTCATCGCTCCTAGCAAACCCCAGCCAAGAGGTGGGTTACTGGGGTCGGGTCGTTTTGCACATGGCATGTGTTTTTGTTGACTCCACTCGCAGTGTTCGATTTGAAATTCTGACGACTCGGGTAACCCGAGTCGCCCGGGTCATGTTAATCGATTACGGCCCAGAGGGCAGGTTGGGGGATGGAAATCCTCTCTAAGATCTTTTCCACAGTGAGCTGCTATCGATAGCATTAACTCTTGCCATTGCCACTAGGAGGCAGGGTGGGGATGAAGATCCTCTCTAAGAAAATCTTTTCCACAGTGAGCTGCTATCCATAGCATTAGTTTGTGCCATTGCCACCAGAGAGCAGGTTGGTGGTGGAAATCATCTGTACACAGAGCATACTGCACAGTAAGCGTCTACTCCTACTCAAGTTTCAAAACTTAAAACAATATTATTAAAAATAACTGGCATTAAATTACATTTTCAATGTATTGAAAGATATATTTTTAATTTCTGAAACTTTGTAGGTTTTCCAGAACCAGATATGAACACAATTTATTTAGTATTGTATCTGGTGGTTTAAAGTTACACAGCCAGAAGAGATTTCTTTATTAATCAATTGTACATCATTTGGAAATTCAACATCAGTTTCTTTTCAAGATGGAAAAGCTAATTTCGTCACTATATCATTTTATCAATAATAAGTACACGTATATGTATTGTCACACTTTGTAGATATATATATATACATATACGGATATCAAGCATACATCATTTACATAGTTTAAATGTTGAAGACACATTATGTGACATATCTTATTACATATTTTTATAATGCAAATTCTTTTTGATCAGCGACGATCACTGTACATAGTTTAAGCTGACGTCCACATATTCATTACAACCGAGCATAAATTACTCAATTTCTTTGCATAATGGGTGAATTATAATTAATTATTTAGACAACCTTCATTGTGTTACAGGATCATTAACATTAATTAAAGTTGCATGGTGCAATGGCTTGTGAGTTTTCCCAACTTTTTTAGATAAATATATTAAATTGATCGTTATGATCTACTTACCATTACCCTGAAGTGGTTTTGATGACTGTGAACTCATTTTGAAGATATTTGAAGTAAATGCATTCAAAATAATTTTGGCAAGCTTGCCGAAACTCCCGGGCTGGAAGCCAAGGCTGTGACACCATTCCCAATCTCGCCATGGTCACGTGGTGTACTGACCTCATTACCATACTGAACTCACAACTTTGAGACATTTACCACTACGAAGCATAGTGGGAATGTAGCATAGCATAACATACTGGCATGGAGTAAACATCCTGATTCCTACACTTTCAGTTCAATATCAGTGACACTTTATATGGTTAATTATCAAGTGAGTGAAATAACACAACTTATAATCTAGCTAATGAGAAGAATAACAGATAACAGAAGCTCTGCTGAACATAAACAAAACAGCCTGTTTCTGGAGAGTGCCTCAGTCTTGCTCAGGCTGATCATGTGGTGTGTGAAACTAGGCCATGACCACCGAGAGCCTCAGAGAGGTCATGAGATTGACCTGCATCTTAGAGAGTGAGTTCTGAGGCACATGGCTTCCTCTAGCAGTGGTGTGAACGTACATTCTTGTCAAATTGGATTTATTCCATAAATACAGCACCAATTGATTAGTGTGGGCAACAGTACCTAAGTTAGATATGTATGATCAAATGTAGGTAAGTGTTTTAGTTTTGAAAATATATTTATACCATCGGACCATGCAACTTTAGCTGAACACATACCCAAGTTACCATCGTTACTCATCAAAGTCGTTTGTTTGTCAGCTAAGAGAATATTATATATTATTACAAAATATTTGTAGAATTTCATATAAATATCAACATATCGATCATATTTCACAAGGGGAAAAACCACTAGCCACATGGAAATGTGAACATGTTTGTAATTTAATAATAATAATAATAAACTATCAGCCACATTGGAATATCAACATGTTTGTAATTTGATAGAATTACTTCGATGTTTTTCGGTACCTTCAGTTGCATGTGAAAAGGAAGAAAATAGAAGAATAAAGAGGAGTGTGCTCATCTAGTTCACCATGTTTTCACTGCAGACACTATCATCTGATCAGTGATATCATGCTGGTATATTTCACTACAGAAAGAATCACGTGACCACCGACGGAGATCTGGAGACTAATTGTAAACAACAGATGGGATCACGTGATCGGAGAGCCCACAGTGCTGGTTTCTCTCGATGCAGAGACAGGATCACGTGATCATAAAGCTCATGGCGCAGGTTTCTCTGGCTGCAGACACACAATCATGTGGTCGTAGAGCTCATGCTGTTGGGTTTCTTTCGCTGCAGATAGACGCGATCACGTGATCGTAGAGCTCACAGTGCTGGTTTCTCTAGATGCAGACATACAGGATCACATGATCGTAGAGCTCATGGTGCTGGTTTCTCTCGCTGCAGACAGATGGGACCATGTGATTGTGGAGCTCATCGTGCTGGTTTCTCTCGCTGCAGACAGATGGGACCATGTGATTGTGGAGCTCATGGTGCTGGTTTCTCTTGCTGCAGACAGATGGGACCACGTGATTGTGGAGCTCATGATGCTGGTTTCTCTCGCTGCAGACAGATGGGACCATGTGATTGTGGAGCTCATGGTGCTGGTTTCTCTTGCTGCAGACAGACGGGATCACATGATTGTGGAGCTCATGATGCTGGTTTCTCTCACTGCAGACAGATGGGAGCACGTGATTGTGGAGCTCATGTGCTGGTTTATCTCGCTGTAGACAGATGGGATCACATGATCGTAGAGCTCACAGTGTTGGTTTCTTTTAGTACAGACAGACGGAATCGTGCAGCTCATGGTGCTGGTTTCTCTCGCTGCAGACAGATGGGACCACATGATTATGGAGCTCATGGTGCTGGTTTCTCTCGCTGCAGACAGACGGGATCACATGATTATGGCGTTCATGGTGCTGGTTTCTCTCACTGCAGACAGATGGGATCACATGGTCGTAGAGCTCACAGTGTTGGTTTCTTTTAGTACAGACAGACGGAATCGTGCAGCTCATGATGCTGGTTTCTGTCGCTGCAGACAGATGGGACCACGTGATTGTGGAGCTCATGGTGCTGGTTTCTGTCGCTGCAGACAGATGGGATCACATGATTGTGGAGCTCATGGTGCTGGTTTCCTTCGCTGCAGACAGACGGGACCATGTGATTGTGGAGCTCATCGTGCTGGTTTCTCTCGCTGCAGACAGATGGGACCACGTGTTCGTAGAGCTCACTGTGGTGGTTTCTTTTAGTGCAGACAGACGGAATCGTGCAGCTCATGATGCTGGTTTCTCTCACTGCAGACATGCAGGATCACATGATTATTGAGCTCATGGTGCTGGTTTCTCTTGCTGCAGACAGACAGGATCACGTGATTGTAGAGCTCATGGTGCTGGTTTCTCTCATGCACAGACAGGATCACATGATCATAGAACTCAGGGCGCTGGTTTCTCTCGGTGTAGACAGATGGGACAATAGAGCTCACGATGTTGGTTTCTCTCGTTGCAGACATACAGGATCATGTGATGGTAGAGCTCATAGTGCCGCTTTCCCTCACTGCAGACACGCGATCACGTGGTAGTGGAGCTCATGATGCTCATGTTGCTCTCGCTGGACGCCATTCTGAGTGGCTGTGGCGGCTCGTCGTTGAGGGTGGACGCGCTGCCCACGTCGGCCCCGCCCACAATGATGGTGGACGTGCTGTTCGCCCAGCCGACATCACCCGTCGTCGTCAGGGGGCGTGGCGCCCAGACACGCGCATCCGGATCGTAGGTCCGCGCAGTGGGCAGTGTAGATATCCTGTCAGTGGGCGGAACGGCGGAGAGGGTTTGTCAAAGTGAGGCTAGGAATAAGAAGGTGGGGGCAATGGAGCAGCCAGTACATGTACTTGGGTTGGTTGTTGGAGTTTTACACCCTGCCAACATCTACGGTCATATCAGGACGGGGAATGTATTTGGGATTAAAGCTGCATAGTCCGATGAAAATATTAAATTTTCAAAACCAAAGCGCTGACTTAGATTTGATTCTACATATCTAACTTAAATACTGATGTACTTATTAAGCATTTGTTGCCATATAGAAGGGAATGCTGTGGAAATGTAATAGAGCCTGTTACTGGCTAAGCCTATGGTGTGAGAGTTATGGCGTGCTTGCCAAAATTAATTTTGAATCATTGCACTTCAAATATCTCAAAAGTTTGTCATTTAAAAGCAAAGTTACTTCAAACTAAAGTAAGATAGATTATAGCGATCAAACCCAATATATTCATCTCAGAAAATGACAAACACTAAAAATCTTCGGACTATGCAACTTTAAAGAAGCAAAAATGTGCCTTTGTAATGTTCGGGTGCACTAGGAATGAGTGTTAGGGGGAGTGCTTCGTGGAAGTAGGGGTTGTTCACAATCTTTTCCCACCTTATTCGCACAGAATATTACTTTAACAGGGGTCCCAGTGACACAAATAAAAAATCCCTGAAAATCTAGGGGTGTCTGGATGCAGATGCCTCCTCGAAATGTTTTAAATGTACAATTAAAATTGTGCAATCTCGCACCTACTTGGACATATTTTGGCCTTGAAATTCCAACTGTTTTAAGAATTTAAGACTAACAAATAATTAAAAGTGTCCTTTTTTAACAGACAGTTTTTTCCCCTGCTGATTTGGAAACTCAGTTTTCGCTGATATCAGCGATTTCGCTGAGAAATGGGATCCCTGAATTAAACACCCCCCCCCCTCCCCCAATTACCTGCCACGTTAATATGTTGATATTTTTTTATCTTAGATACATGTTCCCTTTTCATTGGACTATTTCTTGAGTGCTTTCCCCCCCCTCTTTCCTGTGTGACACTGATATTCCAGCTAAAACTTACTTGCAGGTTACTTTAACCAGACAATTGTAATTACCCCCCCCCCCCCCCCTAATAGTAGCATTGGAATGAAATTTCATATTTATAGCCGAGGGAGGTATGAAACGTGTGGTGTCATTCTTGAAGGTTAATTCCTACATTTACATTCATGCACAAGTACGATATGGTTCGGGTGAAAGGTTTGCACATTTTACTGTTTCCCTTGAAGATTTTTAATTAATAAAACTACCCACCTCCTAGAATGCCTTACACGAATAGTAAAATGTTACATATTGTGAACGACCCCTTCACACAAACGCATAGGCAACATTTGTTCAGAATGTCGGTGCGAATTTTAAATAAGTACTTAAAAGGTCTTTTGTTATAATATTTCTTAATAATATGGGAGTATAAAATAAAGCTGACACATAACTGAAATGTGACTCATTTAACCATGCACACTTTTAAATTTCCACCATTATACATGTAACCATCAGTGGAAATGAATAAATACAACCGGTGTTATTTGTCAAATTATGAATGACCTCAAAAATATAAAATATTCTTCTCAAACAGATTAAAAACAAAATTAAATCCAAAATTACAATCCTCTCAACATAGCTTGGACAGCCTAAATCATAAACAGATGCACTTGTAATATCAGTGATGAAAGTGGCCTCCGTAAAAAAAAGAAGCGGAAATCAAGATTATTACAAATTTACACCGACGGCGAATTTCCACGAAAAAGCGGATTTTCTCCCATTGACTTAGCACTGTCAGGGGATTCGCAGAAAAATTGCTTTGGTTTTATGTTCTAGCAACATTTAATGTCATAAGAATGGGAATGGAACAAACCAACTGTTGTCTGTTGTCATATACATCGTGATTCCTTGGCATTAATCAGTAAATATAAAAAATCGCGGAAATCCGCGAAATAGCGGATATCTTTCATCCCTGTTGTATGCTGGGAAATACCTGACGATGAATTTCAGAAAAGTTAGAACAAGATGTGGATTTAATAAACATCTTACAGAGACCCTGGAAGTGATAGGTTATTAGACCGTGGGTGTATATGTGTGTGTATGGGAGGTGGGTGGGTGGGGGTGGGGGGGTGACATGGCGGATATGTGTGCTTGGGTATGGGATGAGTCGGGTGGCACCATTACTGTGCTCCTGTGATTTTATGCAATAATAAGGTCGCAGTATTTGCCAGAGGCGGGTGCCATAGTTATGTTTATAGCGATATACACACAGGGATGGAAGCGGATTAATTAATTAATTAAGCGAAATTATCACACATGAAATTTCACCGGTGACATACACTCATATATATATATATTCCTATATATGTATACATATATACACATGCGTATGTATATAGATGCAGGTATATATAGAGCTTACATATACATATATTTATATATGCGTGTGTATAAAATTATATGTACATACATATACAGTAAAACCTCTCTAACCGACTACCTCCACAGATCGACCACTCCCCTATATCGATCGCTTTATTTGGGTCCCAACAATACCATTCTAACCATATTCTAACTCCCTAAACCGACCACTCCCTAAATGGACCACTTAAAGTCGGTCCCAAGGTCGGTAAATTTAGAGAGGTTTTACTGTATGTGTATGTCCTCTATAATCTATTATCGGAATATAAACAAGGACACTATCATCTTCAGTTATATTTGCATTGTTATTTGCAAACCACAGCTAGTGTATGCCAGTGATTAGTTCCAGGTTTGGCCACACCGGCGCCACCTGTCAGGGGCTCTGACCACCTATAAGCCATCTGTGTCTGGTTGTTATCACCTCCAGACCCGCTCAGATGGTCAAAATTGTATGTATACATACATATATAAGTATATACATATATAAGTAAATATTAAATGTACATATTAAGTAGATTTACATATACATATATATGCATATATAATCTAAATATACATATATATGCATATATATATAGGCATATATTATATGTACATATATATGGGTCATTCTTTAAAACTGGGCACAAAAGTGTGACATGGAAACCCAAAGTGAAAACCTTCCAAATAATAGCCTAATCCAATGTTCTATGAAGGTTTGCATGTTGTGCATATGTCGGAGTTGAAAAAAATTAATTTCACTTTTTGAATTAGATCTTAAACAAATTGAGAAATACATTAATATGACTTGTGTAACATGAACATCAAAGACACATCCAGAACCTCATTTTAACATATACAACATAGTGAAACCAGATTTTTATTGATTACTCTTAAGCAGACAAGGTTATGACTTACAAGAAAAAAATTGAAAAATAAGTTGAAAAAAGTTTGGCTACATGCATAGTGTAAATGTGTAAATTTTCCGCTTTTTCACATTAGCACAAAATCATATAAGTAAACTTTTAATTTCTTTCTTGGGATAGCTTCAATAAATGTACTATTGCTAACATACTTAATACACAGAGGATACAATAATTAATTTACTTGCAATCAATAAAAGAAAGAACAAATTATCAGCATTGTATTGTGGCAACCAACTATGTGGTGCCCAGTTTTAAAGAATGACCCATATACATACATGTATCTATGAAGAGTTCAGGCGCAAAACCCCGTAAATGCCATTTCAAAACTTGAGATGAACATTGAAATCATACCTTCAAAAAATTCATTTTTGTATATTCATATTTTTGTGTTCATTGTTCCATAACCAGTTCTTCACAACCAATGTGGATTTAGGGTGAATCAAAATTACTTTCAGGTAAATTTGTAATATTTTAAGTCAATTTTTGGATTGGCATTTACTGGGTTTTGCGCCTGAACTCTTCATATATAGATAACTATTTATATAGATTGTATGTTTATGTGTATATACATATATATGTATACACATGTATATAGATATATATATATATATATTTACATAGCCTATATATGAAAATATAATGGATTATAGAGAGCAATAAAGGAGACTCTCCTAGTGGTAGATGACATATTACATAATACTTCTTAACCATATAGCCTTTGTAATACTATTTACATGCACCTTGACAATCCTTCTGTGTCTAACCGTGAACCCTCAATGTACTTACCATACTACTCTGAATATTTACCATTCATCGAATACGCCCCTGTTTTGAATAGTAGTAGTACATCTCATGTGTAGCAAAAAAAACACACCAAAAACACCTCAGATGATTGCCTGCCTCCAATAAATTGATCCACTGCCTCAGTCGATAAGAATTATTTAAAAATAAGATTGAGTCAAGATAACTGCTTATTATCATCAGCTCTTAATATTTTAGTACACAGTGGAATAGACATATAACTGTCAGTGTCATTTTACTATATTTGTATTTGGTGTCAACTGCCACTAGCATGCTACTATGTTGAGTGTCAACTGTCACTGCCATTCTATTATGTTGGGTGTCAACTGTCACTGCTATTCTATTACTTTGGGTGTCAACTGTCACCGGCTTTCTACTATATTGGGTGTCAACTGTCACTGCCATTCTATTATATTGGGTGTCAACTGTCACTGCCATTCTATTATGGTGGGTGTCAACTGTCACTGCCATTCTACTATGTTGGGTGTCACTGTCGTTCTACTATATTTGGCATTAACTGTCACTGTCATTCTACTACTACTATGTTGGGTGTCGATTGTCACTGTCATTCTACTATGTTGGACATTAACGGTTACTCTCATTCTCTTATCCTGGATGTCAACTGTCACATTCAATATATTATAATGGAGGTCAGGTGCCAGTCTCATTCTACAATCTTGGGTGTCAACTATCACTTTCAATCGAGTATTTAGATGTCAAAAGTCGCCCTTATTCCTATTATGAGTGTCAGCTGTCGCCTTCAATCTAGTATTTTCAGTGTCAAGTGTCACAATCATTCTTCTGTGTTAGGTGTCAACTGCTACTCTCATTCTGTTGTGTTTCATCTGTCAGTCTTATTCTATACTCTAGCAATACAATTTTAATTCGATTTCATATAAATTAGCAGATACTTCATTACTTCAAATTATACTTGATGAAATTAAGAGAAGACAAACCAAATTAAAAGAAACAACTTTTTTTTCTTGTCCCCCCCCCCCCCCAAATGCCTCCAGTCAGTTGGTGAATAAAATTCAATAGATACATGGTAGAAATGCGGTATATCAAATAAGGTCCATCTTTAAATCGCCTATACACAGAACACAATCCACAGTGTCACCGAATAATATTGCAGTTAAATAAAGCATGGAAAAACAGAATGAAAAACGAATTAAACGACTAAAGACAATGAGAGAAACATGTCAAACAGCTCGCTGAATTTTGATAATTATTTTATCAACTCAAATCTTATTCTTGGGTTATAATGACGAATTGCTCAGTTCAAAATAGTTCACCAAACTATGTTATCAGTTAATTATCAGCGATCAATGCACAGGTTAATAAGAGTGCATACCCACACGATAGCGGGATATATTAAAGCAGCAATGTAGCAAAGCTATCAATAGTTTATAGCAAAGCTATCAATAGTTTATAGCACAAAACGTCATTTATATGAAAATAACTATAATAAAAGGCTTTGCGAAGATACTGCGAATGGTAACACTTCATACTTACTTCATTCTAAACACTTTACAGGAAATACAATGGAATAAGTAAATTTAGTAAATTCATATTATTAAATTCATTCTGACAAGGGTGACTAAAGCGTATGTCGTCATAATTATTTGTAGTAGATTAGCATATTAAAGTTCTCAGCTGCCTTGACAAATATAGTGTGTTCTGAGTTCTGCTGGTCCCTCTCAGGATGGACTGGAACAGCGACCCAGCACACCAGGTCACAGTATCAGCTTACCTGGTAGAAGGTGGGAGACGAGGTGAATACTCAAACACAAAGTGGTATTTTATCTAATGTAAAATATTTATTAGGGTACTTTCACTGCAATCTACATTTGAAACAAATTCATGACAAGAACTTTACCAGTTGCAAGTTTGGTCATCAGGATGCATGGTGGCTAGAGGTGCAAAGTGAGTTTAAATCATGGGGTCTATTGTGAAGACTTGAAGTGGGAGCAACACCAACCCCAATTTAAAGTGCATAACCTTAAAGTTCCATAGTCTGATAAACGATCAGATTTTCAAAACCAAAACAATTATCTAGATTTGATTCTACATATCTAACTTAGATACTGATGCACTTATTATGCATTTGTTGCCACATGGAAGGGGAACACTGAGTCAATTTGGTGTCAGAGTTTTGGCATACTTGTCAAGCTAATTTGACATGTTTACACATCAAATACCTCAAAAGTTAGCCATTTAAACTAAAAGTTACTTCAAACTAAACTAAGGTAGATTATAACAATCAAATCAATTATATTGATCTCAGAAAAATGACAGAAACTCAAAACCATCGGACTATGCAACTTTAAGTTGTGTCCCTGCAAGCTGGGTCTCAGTGGCAGTCCTTCTTGAGGTACCAGCAAAACTCGGAATACTCGCGTTAACACGCACAAATATTTAATTCATACTATGCTCAGGGCGTCAAGTGAGACAGTGGGTCAAAAGAATAGGAAAATAGAGATTTCTTTGTCAGAAAAATAGGGATAAAATAAGGATTTCCCCCACAAAATAGGAAGAAAATAGGAATTTTGTATATGAGCAAATGTACCAAAATAGTGCATACAGGCCGTCAAATGAGCAGTCACCTCAAAAATTAGGAAAACAGGAAACAAACGATTGAAGTTAAAATTTTAATGTAGGGTATTATCAAACTGTGTTACTTGTTCAAATATCATTCTATTTGATTTGTAGTCTACCGCATTACCTATCTTAGTAGGCAACCCCGGCTTAGTAGGTGACCCTATTTTTCTTTAAAAATAGACATTTCATAACAAAAATGTTGCAAAAGTGACATTCTCAAAACCTGGTTTCTAATAATCCAGAACAAATAGTGTGCAGAGCAGAGACAAATTATGGCTTTTTGCAAAAAAGAGAAAGATGCAATGGGTCAAAAGATTTTAAAAAATAGGTATTTTAATGAAAATAGGGCTAAATAGGGCCTCATGGAAAAAAGGAGGAAAAAGTAGGACACTTGACGGCCTGTACGCCTCAAAGTATTGAATACAGCTAAATATGATAAATGTGGACAGGTTCACATATCAACATCACACACGCAGCTAGTTATTGCACATTTGTCAAAATGTAGTCTACAGTTTTCATCAGAATCCCACTCCCCACAACAATAACCCCACAGTAATTGCTATAGCAGTTGCTTAAATTCATTGAAAATGAGACAATCACTTACTTTGTTCCATGATCCACTACAGCCTCTGGGAATTCAAGTGGAGGATCAGGATTTACATCTGTAAGGGAAAAGGCATCTATGAATGAATGAGTGACACATAGTATATAAGTGTTGGCTTCGAGTTAAAGTTGCATAGTCCGATTGTTTTGGGTTTTTGTAATTTAAAAAAAAAAAATTACATATATTAGCTTGATCATTATAATCCACCTTACTTTAGCTTGAAATAACTTTTATTTTAAATGACTAACTTTGGAAATATTTGAAGTGGAATCATACAAAGATAATGTTGGCATCCACATAACAATACTTGACACTATACGGCTTCAGGTTTGATTACATTGACTCAGTGTTCTCTTCTAGGCAGCAACAAATGCTTAATAAGTGAACTAGTACTTAAAGCTGCATAGTATGATGACACATGAAAGATTCTATACCAAAATAATTATCTAGATTTGATTCTACATTTCTAACTTAGACACTGATGCACTTATTAAACATTTGTTTCTGTATAGAAGGGGATACTGAGTCAATTTAGTACAATCTGTTTCTGGATAAGCCTATAGTGTCAGAGTTCTGACATGCTTGCCAAAATTAATCTTACAAGTTTGCACATTAAATATCTCAAGAGTTAGCCATTTAAAATAAAAATTACTTCAAACTAAGATAAAGTAGATTATAATGATCAATCAAATATATTTATCTCAGAAAGATGACAGAATCTCCAAATCATCGGACTATGCAACTTTAAGTTGGATAAGTAGAATCAAATCTAGATAAATGTTTTGGTTTGGAAAAATTGAGAGCTTTCATCGGACTTAATATTCTTATCAGACGGTCTATTGGATAATAAATAACCAACGAGATGTGATAAAAAAATGTGCACAAAACCCCTGACAAGTTCCCCCCTACCATCATCCTCCAGAATCACGCTCCACTTCTCGCGCCGCCACTTCCGGTTGAACGTTGCTCTGAGCTTGGCTTCCGGTGAGTCAAACTGTCCATCCCACTCAGTCTCCAGCGATTGCATGAAGCGCTGGATCTCCAGTTTCCATAGCAACCGACATGTGCTGGATTTATAGCGCTGTTTGCCAGCGACGTACGCATGTGGGAGGAGAAGGAACACAAAAACAATAGCCCCGGTGACAAGCCCTTCCGTCGAGCGGTCTCCTCCCCCCGACGATGAGCGATAAAGGGTGATGGAGGACATGATGACGGATAAGTAGGTCAGGAACAGCACCAGCCTCACCACAAAGCCACAGACAGCACACCGGTTGCTCACAAGATGGCGGCTGACCTTGATGAAGTGCTCCATGAGGATTGTGGGGCGTCCGTCCTGCTGGAAGGTCAACAGGAGCGTCCGGAGCATGCGTGGTGGCAATTTAGGGATTGGGCTAGCCGGCTTCTCCGACTTCTCCGACCCTTCCTCTTCGGTTTCTGACTTGAACGCTCGGATGGACTTGTTCTGCTGGATGTCCCAGACGGTGTATGCTTGGATGGCTTCGTTGCTCTCGAGGAATTCCGCGTGAAGAATCTCCTTGATGTCAACATAGGGCTGTCGGAACTGCTTATAGTTGAGGTGGATGTGGAGCAGCGTCATTGCCACAGCGATGACCCATGGTGTTAGAGTATCAATGTAGATGATAACGGCGTAGGCCACATGCACGATCACTTGCACCATGGGATAGACTATGCCAGCTATAATGGTGCAACCCAGGAGAACATCAAAAATCACGAAAAGCACTGATAAAATAAGTGCTTGGGATGACCACTTCTCACGATTTGACTTGTTCCTCGGATTGCCAGATGTCCCAGCTATGTACCGTTGGAAGTCTTTCGGGGGCCTGCGAGGAAAGCCAATCACAAACATCAAGACGAGAATCAGTTCAATAATCAAAGCAAAGAAGAAGCCAACCAGCAGCAATATGCCAAAGTTCCTTGGCCAGAAGGTTGGGTTTGTCATCCACCAGGCGAGAGGCACTGACCGTAAGTTGGTGACCACCTCTTCACCATCGCGCAGCATGTTCAGCGTTGCAGACTGGTCGGAGTACACCTTTGGAATCGCAATGACGGAGACACTGATGAAGATGATCAATATGAAGATGAACTTGAATACGACAATGCATCTACCCGAGTGTAGTGGCCCACCGAAGAGTTGCCAGAGCTCAGGCAGACTCACACAATTCTCTCCTTGCAGAAGCTCTTCATCACTGACGTGCACCCAGCGCTTCGAGTCCCCAGGTCCAATATTGAGGATATATGTCCTGTAAGTTATGGGGCCGTATCCGAAGTAATTTCCAATCCAGTCCCAAGACTGTCCCTTCCAGGCATATGACACCAGCTTGGCACGTGCCAACCCATGCGATAACACGTAGAGTCCGATTGCGAGGAGAATGCTGAAAGCCAGCAAGGCTTTTTGGTGATTGGGATTGGGCTTCTTGAGGATTTGACCAGTATGACACTTGCCTAGGGTCTGTTCTTCATAAGAGCAACATTTCCACCCAACAGATTTATCCTTCCCAACCGACAAAAAGGAAGAGTAGGTGTAAGCGCTTCGGCACAAGTAATCCCTTGATATGTGTTCGCCATACCTGCCCAGTGCAGCTTTCTCCACAGGCCACACCAGCTTGCTCAACGTCTTGAACATCAACCTATTCCAACACCAAGGCGCAACCAGCTCTTTCATGCATTCTTCATCATCAACTATGCCAACATCTAAATCATATTCTTTCAGCGCTAGCAATCCAAGCGACACAAACTTGTAGTCCATTGGAAGATCCACAGCATAAATCCCAAACTGTGACACCCACATCCAAGTATTGGGGTCAAAGCTGTCAATTTGACGCGGGAACTGTTGCATTTGCCCGGTAGCATTCGAAGCTTGTTTCTTCACTACTCCTTTGTTGTAATGCAGGTGGATCTTAATCACGAAGGCTTCTTTCAAATTCTTGAAGTCAAGGAACTGTTTCCGGAGTTCAGATGCTTTGCGAAGAATAAGCCGATTGCATACTTCCGGCCAGCATGTTGTTTCATTTCCAGTTCCTGCCAGCGGGAGTTTAATGGAAGTCGCCAGTGTGAGGAAGAGCGTGACTGTGATTAATGTGATATGATGGAGCTCCATTGTTAACTGAAACGGAACAAAGGAAGCGAATGTAACTTCAATATGTAAATTAAATTAATCATTAATGAATAGAGAAAGGTAGGCATTTTTGGAAACAGGATATTATATGCAGTCAACTTATGGTGAATATGAGGGATATACCTAGTCTTGGACCAGACGGGGTGGCCGAGTGGGTTGGAGCGTCCGTCTCCCGTGCTGGTAGATCATGGGGTCGTGGGTTTGAGTCCTGGTCGAGTCAAACCAATGACTTTAAAATTGATACTTGTCGCTTCCTAGCCAGGCGCTTGGCATTATTAGGGTAGGGCAAGGACTGGTGTGCTCAGTGTCAGGATAATGTGACTGAGTGGGATATCAGGTCATGGTGCCGGCGGCCTGGTTTCCCAGTGGGACAGCACTATAAAGTCGCCATGAGTGCGCACTGTCACAAGTTGGTACCCGTCCTGATATGACCTTAGATGTTGCTAGGACGTAAAACAACAACAAACAAACAAACTATACCTAGTCTAGCTTAAAAATTGTGAATAAATAAAGTGATATGGTCATGTTATAGCTCCCTTTAAATACAGTAAGCACAAAGATCTCATGCAAGTTCCAATTACCAAGGATGGAGACTTAATTTTTGTTAAAGGACAGATATCCTGCTGGGATTAACAAGGCTTGCAATAAATTTGGTTTGGTTTATTGGGAGTTAATGTCCTAGCAATATCCAAGGTTATATCAGGAAGGCTACCAAATTAGGACAGTGCGCACTGATGGTGACTTTATTCAAATACCCTTCTGGGAGACTGTGCCATAGGCACCACAACTTAATACTCCACTCAGTCACATTATCCTGACATTGTGTCAATCAGTCATTGCTCTGCCCTAGTTAAGCTGAGAGCCCAAAACAAGGTAGCGAAAAGTATAAATTTGGTTAAATCTTTTGACTTATCTAGGCCAGGGATTGAGCTCAAGACCTCTCTCACTGGAAATGTTCGCTCTGCCCACTTGGTTACTCTGCCCGGTGCCCTACAGTCAGTCCCTAATAGCGGCGTCACCATATCGCATAGATTATACCCCAGTCACACTACGCTTGTGATCGCTTACGACCACTTTACGACCACCAAACAGGGGTGATCGCAAGCAGTTGTCATTGTCCCTATAAAAGAAAGCACTGGTGCCAGAGACTTTTGGAATTTGAGAATGCGCAAATGATATAGAATCTTCATAGCGACAAGAAGAAAGTGAAAGAACCCAGAGAACGACAGTTTCTTATATACCTGTCAGCAAAGTCGGTGACCAATCACCAATCGGTCACCAACTGCTGGGCGACCAGTCGCCTACTGCTCAGTGAGCGGTCGCCAACTAATTGGTGACTGATCAGTAATCGGTCGGCGACTACCCCTCAAAATTTGGCCCTGATTTCCTACCCCTGATCGCTGAGCTGTAGGCTACCGGTCACCGAGTAGTTGGTGACCAATCAGCGACCGATCACCGACCATTGTCTAGAGCTCCCGCCTTTCTTTGGTTTGGTCGCAAGGAGGTTGTCTGCGACCGTGGGTTTTTTGGTCGCAAACCGTACGGGCCTTACGGTACACACAGGAACTGGCTTCTTTGTAAACCTACCACCGTACAGACACGACACGAATGTACGGGAAGTGTGTAATAGCCGAAGATAGTGCCATGGTAATAACATACACGGCTATTAAGTTCACTTACAAACCACTAAACGCCACAATTCGCATCTTCTCCACGTCAGACAATAAAGGGCGACGACTTGCATTTATGAATCAGACAGCACCGGTTTGGTAACTTGGCAACACCGTTCACAACGCGAACTCATGACCTTGTTAAAGCTGCATAATCCGAGGGATTTGAGTCTTTGCCATTTAAACTTTTTATAATTTTTTTTTTATAAAGAAGATATGCTGATCATTATATATTATTTACCTATTTAACGTTAATGTGAAGTAACTTTTATTTTAAAGGGTTAACAATGGAGAGTATTTGAAGTGTAAATGGTAAGATCAAATATAGGTAAGTGTTTTTGGTTTAGAAAATGTGATGCTTTCATCGGATTATGCAGTTTTAGGACAACTTTAATTATTTAAAAACTCGCTCTGCAGGATAAGGGTGCACCCTACATGCTCAGTTCACGTCATCACACTTAATTAATTGATGACAGGATCTGAAACGTAGTGTTTACTTGTACGTGACCGTACGCGTAGCCTTGCGAGCTAGGCGTACGCGAGGATGCACGTGAATGTGTTTCGTGAAATGCGCGCGCATCCGTTTAAATTAAACCCCAAATCCGAGTGATATGGACGCTGCAAAAAGCACAAATGTATTCACTGCTACGATCTAATTCTGTTATTTAGAACCATGAAAATTCAGTCACGGTTTGAAATAATGTTATTTAGGAGCACAACTTAAGCTGCGTTTACACGGGCAAAAGTAAAACGATTCAAGACAAAGCGTTCTACCTGAAACGTTCTCGTGGCGCGTTTACACGGTATCGTATTTTCAGACGTGTCGTGGCTTCTGCGCATGCGCGGATTCTCCCCCTGTTGCCGGCGAGCACTGCTATTTGTTTTGTTTACACTCGTCGATTCGACGCCGATGTAGCTGCTACGTTAATATCACTTGGAATTTAGGGTTAATTTAATTAAATTTCATCATTTGAGTATGTAATTCTGTTACATATGACCGCATTCAATAGATTTCGTTCTATTCGGTCCATAACACAGCTGGGCACCAGTGTAAAGTTACAGCTGAGCCTGTATCCGGCGAGCACCGCTATTGTACACTATCGCCGCCCGGGAACCAGCTGAAACGTTTCCTGTAGACCACCTGATTAGGTGGTATACGCGGAACGTTCCAGCCGAAACGGTTAAGCCCTAAAACGCCGCAGTGCCGCGTTTACACGGACACATTTAAAATGAACTAGGCAACTGGTTCCAGCTGGGGCGTTTCAACTCGCCCATGTAAACGCAGCTTTACTCAATAAGTGAAATTTGGCTCAAATTAAACCCAAAATCCGAGCGATATGAACACTGTCACTGCCACCGCATCGGCGGCGTTATTGCGAATGTAAATAAACCAAAAAGCACAAATCTATTCACTGCTACGATCTAATTATGTTATTCAGAACAATGAATATTCACTCAGGGGTTGAAATAATGTTATTTCGGAGCATTAAGGCGTTTGAATGAAGGATTGACAGATCTTGGTTAAAGATACATGAGGAACTAGGCCACATGCGCACACACTGCCGTACTTCTAGACTGCCAGGATACAAATATGGCTCACATACGCGTAGGCACTGCCACATCTTGGCTAAAGATACGTGAGGAACTAGGCCACATGCACACACACTGCCGTACGTCTGGACCACCAGACTACGAATACGGTCACGTACGCGTAGCCACTGCCGATCTGGAAATGCTTAGTAGACCTCAAGGTTGGGTTCTCTATGGGACAATGTGCACTCAGTTTAGTCTTTCCTATGCACCGGGTCGGTTGTCGAGTCGAATCCGTAGAGCTCGGGCCTTGCGTGCGGGAAATCGGGAGTTCGGTTCCCAGTCGAGTCAAACCAATGACCTATAAAATTTATACTTGTCTCTTCCTTGCGAGGCGCTCGGCATTACTAGGATAGGGCACTGATTCATTAGCTCAGTGTCAGGATAATTTGACTGAGTGGGATATCAGGTCATGGTGCTGGCAGGCTGATCTCCAAGTGGGGCAGCACTATAAAGTCGCTATCTGTGCACACTGTCACAAGTCGGTATCCATCCTAATATGACCTTAGATGTTGCCAGGACGTAAAGCTCCAACAACAAAATCTTTCCTATGCACCATGTGCCATGGATTTGATACGCAGTGAATAATTGTTTCTAATAACCACCCACGAACAATAACGTAGCTGTACGTGTATATAAAATGAGTTAAAGCTGCATAGTCCGATGAAATATCAAATTTTCAAAACCAAACCAATTATCTAGATGTCATCTTACATATCTAACTTAGATACTGATGCACTTATTAAGCATTTGTTTCTGCATATAAAGCAATACTGAGTCAATTTAACAGAACCTGTTACAACAGAAGTCTATGGTGTCAGAGTTTCTAGTGATCGATCTAATATATTTATCTCAGAAAAAATACAGAAATTCAAAACCATCGGACTATGCAACTTTAAATTCAGTCCCCATTTGATTTATTAAGCTAGTTCAATGCTCTATTCCTATTCTCTTGCCTCCTGGCTGTTGCTGGACTGAAAACGAATCACCCTATTCTAGCAACGGTCATTTATAAAATGAACCAACTGGCAACGGATGGGCATGACATCCACCTGTGCTGGGTGCCTGGCCATGCCGGCATACAAGGAAATGAACAAGCTGATCGGGCTGCGAAGAAGGCCCTGAACTGTGATCTTGAACCGTGTCTGATCCCTCACTCTGATCTGAAACCACTAATAGCCACCCACATAAAATCCAAATGGCAACATGAGTGGGATGAAAACATTAATAAACTTAAAGAAATTGAACCATCTGTGGGAAAGCCACCACAGACTCATGCGGGAGGTCGGCAGGACCAAGTGGTCCTTAGCCGCTGCCGTATTGGCCACTCGTGGCTTACACATGCTTTTCTGCTCAAGGGGGAACCTCCCCCTGAATGTATTGGGTGTCAGTCCCCGCTGACACTCAAACACATTTCAGATCCTAAGTTGCGTTGATTTTTTGCCCCTGCGCCAACAATTCTACACTGCAGACAGCATGCATGACCTTTTTACTAAAGTAAAACAAGAAAACATTTTAGCCTTTTTGAGGGCAGCTGGACTGTACCACCTCATATAGTTTACTAAATAAATTCTATTAAATATTAATAAAACTTTTCTTTTTCTATGGGAATCTGTTTCCCTTGACCACAAATATATGTTTGTGAGCTTTCTAATTTAATGAGTGTCTATTGGCACATAATTGATTGTCTGCTTTTACATGTAAAAGCGATGGTTTGAACAAAAGACAAACATTTCTCGCCGTGAATATGGCCTATGCTTCCGACACGGCGTAAAGTAACCACCAATCAATCAATCAATCAACCTGTATTCCTAAAACAATGACTGTGAACAAATATTAAATTTACTAGGAAATGTGTGCGTCAACAGAAAAAGAACAGGAAAGGTACGTGTTCTAAATGGGGTTATGCATGCGATATCTTGAGCGGTGACGTCACTTCCGGCCGATTAGTAGTCGACACAGCCCCATGGTAATAGAGGATGGAGGATGTAAATATTTACATTAAATTTTGTGGCTTTTTCATTCACAGGCCTTACTTTCAAACAATGAATTTGAACTGAGTATCCAGCTCATGGTAAGTACTTCACTTTAAAGGGACAGTAACATGACCAACACAACTTTACTTTTTCGCAAATTATCATGATCAAATGTGACTGGTCACGGTTTGTGTAGTTTGAAATAACATATTCTCTTGAAGTTATTTAGGGTCCAGCCAGGTGTGAGGGTTTGTTAGATGTTGGAGTTTTACGTCATGGCAACATCTAAGGTCATATCACGATAGGTACCGACTTGTGACAGTGCTCACTCATGGCAACTTTTTAGTGCTGCCCCACTGGGAGATCAGGCCACCAGCACTGACACTGAGCTAACCAGTCCTTCCCCTATCCTAATAATGCTGAGCGCCTGGTCAGGAAGTGACAAGTATCAATTTTAAATTCAATGGTTTGACTCGACCAGGGTTCGAATCCCACGATCTACTAAAATGGGTGGTGGACGATCAACTCATTTGGCCACCCCGTCTGGTCGCCAGGTGTGAGGGTCTCTGTGACCAAGCTGCGATTGTGAAGATCATTTAGCCTCGATGGCATTCCTCGGTTTAATTGAAGTAAGCCAGTCAACCACATGAATAAAATTCATTCATGCAAAAAAAACCACCAAAAACGGGGAAAAAAGCAAAAAAAAACAAAAAAACATCCGATTGATCCGCAAACACCAAATGTGGTCTGCTATGGTGCAATGCCATTTTCCATCCGATAATTTACCAGCCGATAATTCCCATAGCGTCTGCTACAACCATGGCGATATTTAAAATGGGGCTCAGGTCCCGCTGTCGATGGGTCCGGTGCCTGCCGCCATTTTTTTAAAGTAGTTGGTTGACACCGATATTACAGACGTCATCAGTGCAACCTTTGCGACACTTTACTAGGAACGAGCCTGGAGAAATGGTGATGCGTTTCTTCTGAGGTTCGTATCCTTTGCACTTTGTGAACTCTGAGTGGACAGACTGCCTCTCACCCCATGGTTAGCTGAGAACCTGATATGTGGACGCCCCTATGTACACAGCGTGACTCTGAGCACAAGCCATGTTTACCAAAACACGTGACCTACCATATGTAACAGGAAGGGAACCAGTTGGGTCAAACTGGTCCCACCTGTGCATTACATACAGTCAAACTGGTTCGAGCTGTGATATACAGACAGTCAAACTGGTTCAACTGTTGATAAACAGACAGTCAAACTGGTTCAACCTGTGATATACAGACAGTCAACTGGTTCAACTTGTGATATACAGACAGTCAAACTGATTCAACCTGTGATATACAGACAGTCAAACTGGTTCTACGTGAGATAAGCAGATGTCAAACTGGTTCTACCTGAGATATACAGACAGTCAAACTGGTTCAACCTGTGATATACAGACAGTCAAACCGGTTCTACCTGAGATAAGCAGACAGTCAAACTGGTTCTACATGAGATATACAGACAGTCAAACTGGTTTAACCTGTGATATACAGACAGTCAAACTGGTTTGAGCTGTGATATACAGAAAGTCAAACTGGTTCCGCCTGTGATATGCAGCCAAAGTGGTTCTGCCTGTGATATACAGACAATGAAACTGGTTCCATGTGTGACATACAGACAGTCAAACTGGTTCTCCCTCTGAAATACAGACAGTCAAACTGGTGCCACCTGTGATATACAGACAGTCAAACTGGTTCGACCTGTGATATACAGACAGTCATACTGGTTCTGTTTGTGATATACAGACAATCAAACTGGTTTGACCTGTGATATACCGACACTCAAACTGGTTCTGCCTGTGATATACAGACACAGAGGTTCTGCCTGTGATATACAGACAGTCAAACTGGTTCCACATGTGATATACAGACACTCAAACTGGTTCTGCCTGTGATATACAGACAGTCAAACTGCTTCTGCCTGTGATATACAAACAGTCAAACTGGTTTTGTCTGTGATATACAGACAGTCAAATTGGTTGCATATGTGGTAACTGATATACAGACAGTCAAACTGGTTTTGTCTGTGATATACAGACAAACAGGTTCCACACCAAATATACACAGCGGGTGGTTGGTTGGGTGGGGGTTACTAATTAGGTCAGGGTCTATCAACACTCTGTAACTGGGGCGTCAGAAGGTGGCGAGCGGAGAATACACATACAGGACATGATATTTTATCCAAATTATCCAATGTTACCCTAATTATATGCAAACTATCCACTAGCATAAAATCACTGCAATCCACACCGGAAACCAATGTAAGGTAAGAATCCTACTAAGTTTACCATTTTCCCATCCACTCACATCACATACACCATACCCATAATAGCTGCACAGTTTTTGCCGCGACCCACCATCTTAGCCTATAATACTGAACTTATTATGGCTAACCCACTGACACTCTAACCTCCTTCATAATCTACTAATATACCCTACCTATGTACCCGTTAAACTACATATTTACAATGTAATGTAAACGGCCAGAAGACCAGTGCCTCGGGGCTGAAAAAAATGTATGTTCTGATGAATAAACTGTGATTACCAACAACAAAAAAGAAGAAAAGGGTATGATGTTCAAAGGGAGTATAGGACCTATAGTGAAGGGTCTGGCTAGGGGGAACCTTCCGGTCATGTAAACACACCAGGTCCCAGCTCCAATCTCCCCCACCCCGGAGAACCACCGGACACTTAACTTAGAACACACGTATTCACACAACCAAGTACGCCATTCACTAACTAACCATCTCAGCTTTTTGTTTGTTTTGTTTGGGTCTCTTTGTACAGTGGGGCCACAAGAATCCAGTTACACCAGTTGTGTAAATGTCAACATGTTATTGGATCGCTGACGATTATTGCAGACTGTGAACCACAGGCCGGAAGTTCAGGTCTCGCTAGGGTGATCAAAGTTGCATAGTCCGATAAAAGCAACAAATTACCAAAAGCTAAAAATATTTATTTAGATTTGAACCTACATATCAAACTTATATACTAGTGCCCGTACTGATATGACCTTAGATGTTGCCAGGACGTAAAATTCTAAGAACCAACCTATATACCAGTGTACTTATTAAGTATATGTTGCTACATAGAAGGACATACATACTAAGTCAAGTTAGTAGAACCTTTAGTGCTGAAGCCTGTGGGGTCAGAATTTTGACAAGCATGTCGAAATTAACTTCACACGTTTACACTTCAAATATTTCCCAAGTTAGTAATTTAAAAGCAAATTTCCTTTCAACAAAAGCATGGTAGATTATAATGACCAACCTAATATATTTATCTCAGGAAATGACAAACATTTAAAACCATCGGACTATGCAACTTTAAATAAGACACCTACTTGAAAGAACACTAAATCTGCTTCCAGGGAACTCCCATTGTTTGCTAATAATTAGTAATATGCTTGAAGTGAAACCATGCAATTGTAGACATCCTCTCCTGCATCCCCCGTCCTGATATGACCTTAGATGTTGCTAGGACGTAAAACAACAACAAACAAACAAACAATCTCCTGTATCCCAATTTGCCAATGATTATGGGCTGTCCATAAAAATGAAGAATACATCGTCATGATTTTGTTTGTTGTTGTTTTACGTCCTAGCAACATCTAAGGTAATATCAGGACGGGTACCAACTTGTGACAGCGTGCACTCATGGCAACTTTATAGTGCTTCCCCACTGGGACACCAGGCCGCCAGCACCATGACCGGATATCCCACTCAGTCACATTATCCTGACACTGAGCCAACCAGTCCTTGCCCTATCCTAATAATGACGTGTGCCAGGCTAGGAAGCGACAGATATACATTTTAAAGTCAATGGTTTGACTCGGCCAGGATTCGAACCCACGAACTCATCGGTTCGGCTCTCTCGATAGTGTCCTACAAAACGGGGTAAAGAATGGTCAAAGTGTTAGTTCATAATGAATTTACTTAGGTTTAACAATGAAACAAAAGAAAACGTTCATAGCATTAAGTGATACCTACATGGCTGGATAAATATTGCAATAGTGTACACTGACCTCTGAGGCTGATAACCACATAGACAGATAGACGTGGATAGGGTGATTGCATCAGGTAGCCTAGAGAACCCAATGGTTAAGACACTAGCACCGGAATTGCAAGAAGTGATCAAAATCGTGCTGTAGGCGCAATATTTCCCATTTGAATCACCGCCACGACAAAATGAAAATAAATGAAATCTTATAATTACAGGAAATGGAATAAAGCAGAGAAGTTGTATGTAAAGTCGAGTATTTACTGTAAGTGGGTTGAGATACGGCTGAATGACGGTGTCTTGCAGTGACCTGTCGGTAAGAGTAATGATGGCGCTATAAGTATATATTTCCACTTTCTGCTCTCTTGTCAATGTTGCCCACATGCTGCTGTGCCCCATGGCGAAAGCTAATACCACCTACTTTCAACCACATTGTAATTAATGTAGACCGCCCTCTTCTAACAATTTTTCACAATTGTTGTCTTTCCCGGGATACATGTACGATTCCGAAAATCCCTTCAAAAGATCTGGAAGTTTCATTGAAAACGCACAAACTGTGAAAACCATTGTGTTGTTGTGGCTTCGGGGCGGAGTGTACCATAGTTACAGTTTAACTATTAGGGCCACAACTTCAAGCCACCAGTGACAACTTTTGTTTGTTTTATTCTCTGTGATGAAAGGATTATGGAACTTAAAAGGTGAATAGTCCGATGAAAACATCACATTTTTCAAAACCAAATCAATTATTTAGATTTGATTCTACATATCTAACTTAGATAATGGTGCATTTATTATAGTTGCATAGTCCGATGGTTTTGAGTTTCGGCCATTTTTCTGAGATAAATATATTTAATTGGATGTTATAACCTACCGTACTTTAGTTTGAAGTAACTTTCATTTTGAATGGCTAACTTTTGAGATATTTGAAGGGCAAACATCCTAATTTGATTTTGGCAAGCATGCCAAAACTCTAACACCATAGGTTTAAACAGGTTCTATTAAATTGACTCAGTATGCCCTTCTATGTGGCAACAAATGTTTAATAAGTGCACCAATTTCTAAGTTAGATATGTAGAATAAAATCTAGGTGAGTGTTTTTGTTTTGAAAATGTGACGCCTCATCGGACTATGCAGCTTTAAGCATTTGTCCTGATGTAGAAGGCAATACTACTAAGTCAATTTAATATAGCATGTTACTCCAGAAACCTATGGTGTCAGAGTTGGTGTGCTTGCCAAAATTAATGTTGCATGCTTTCACTTCAAATATCACTTCAAATATATCAAAAGTTAGCATTTAAAATAAAAGTTACCTCAAACTTAAGTAAGGTAGATTATAATGATTAACCTAATATATTTATCTGAGAAAATGACAGAAAATCTAAACCATCGGACTATGCAAATTTAAGGTGGTTGCCACCAGATAGATGATCTCAGTGTTGACAACAAAGCATGCTGCAGAATCTCATATCACTCTCTTCACTGAGACACTTCACTGAACCCTGGGATAAGTGATGCCACTACCTAAATTTAACATTACAAGAGTTGACCGTCGTTCACACCTGGGGGAGGAATACTAAAATAAAAATATACTGCCTCTACTCTATCGCATTAACTGATCTCTCACCACTCAAGTATAAGGAAAAGCCTTTAATATTCTTACCTTGAGCATAGGATTCCCCCACTCGAAGAGCATAGTTCTTATTGAAGCATACATGCCACCAGATGTACCCTATATGCCAATTTATGAAAAAATAAGATACATCATTCGGAACCCACCCTCACAGAATATGGATATTATTGCAATAGGAGACTTTAACATTAATTATAAAAATGAAAAACTGCTTCTCAATGCTGGCACCAATAAATATATTAAGATATAACAATGGTTGGTTGTTAGAGTTTTAGGTCATGTCAGGACAGGACGGGTACCGACTTGTGACATTTTCACTCATGGCAACATCATAGTGCTGCCCCACTGGGAGACCAGGCTGCTAGAACCATGACCTGATATCCCACTGAGCCAGGTTATCATGACACTGAGCCAACCAGTCCTTGCCCTATCATAATAATGCAGAGTGCCTGGTTAGGAAGCGACAAGAATACATTTTAAGTCATTCGTTTGACTCAACCAGGGTTCGAAACCCACGATCTACCAAAATGGGAGACGGACACTCAACTCATTCGGCCATCCCGTCTGGTCGCTTTCGTCCGGGTCTGTCCTAATGGTTATATATTTCAAAGAGATCTTTGACTCGCAAACCTTATATCATATCAGCAAATAACCGCTTATTGCAATAGACATACTACAGAGAGCAATACAAATGTAGTTTGTGAGTTAGCCCTGCCTTCTACACCTCGAGATCCCTGACCACCCACGCCACAGCCATCCCCAGCCGCCATGGACTCGTTCAGCATGAGTGACTTCCGCATACATATTTATCAATGGAGTGGTGTTACTGGCGCCTACGAGAAAAAAAAGCGTAATATTGAGTTAGACGTGTCGTTTGTTACAAGAAGTTGTTCACACAGTGTGTGAGTATATATATATATATCCTGACTCATACATATACATATATATATATATATATATATATATATATAATTATATATATATATATATAATATAGTATACATATTAGCCCGTATATAATGACGACATGTATACAGGTGTAGGCAATCGCGTGGTATCCGGCCCCCAGTCGGCTCTCGGCCGCACTAGCCTTTGAGCCTCGCGGGTTCGACCCCAGGGCGCCGCTCATTTTATTTATTTTTTAGTAGGGCCGATTGCCCAGTCATTTCTAGTGTGACTAGCATCGCCTGATATATCTTATACTTTTATAAATATCTGCCCAGGCTTTGTTTGTTTAGTGGGGTTTTACGTCATAGCAACATATATTATCATATCAAGATGCACACCAACTTGCAACAGTGCACTTATGGTGTCTTTATAGTGCTGCCTCACTGGGAGACTATGCCGCCGGTACCATGGCCCAATACCCTACTCAGTCACATTACCTTGATACTCGACAAATCAGTCCTTGCCCTATCCTATTAATGCTGAGCGCCAGTCTAGGTAGCTACAAGTATCAATTTTGCAAGTCATTGTGCTTGACACGGTCAGGGTTCGAACCTAACACCTTGTGCAAGAGGGGAAAGCCAGTGTTCTCACCGGCTAGGCCACCCCGCCCAGTCTCCCTCAGAAAGTGAAGGGCCATCCAGTCTCTCTGCCCCTCTCCCGGCTGTGGGCAGGCAATAAAGTAGTCCGGCTAAAGGCCCTGTCACACTGTGCCGTATTGCATCAGCGTATGCTGACATATGTGATTTTGCGCCAACACGTTGGTGTATACTGGTGTATGCTGGTGTCCACTGAAACACGTTAAGAGTACGTTCGGCATAAGTAGTATTCGTTAACAGCCCACTGGTGTATGCTGAGACAAGTTATGGGTACGTTTGGCATAAGTAGTATTTTTTGGCATGTTCAAAATTCCAGCCGTATGACAGCGTGTGTCACATACGTCGGCATATGCTTATGCAGTGTGACAGGGCCTTAACCAAAGGGAATCCGTGGACAGGGGGCGCCACAAAACAGTCACACTGAGATGTACAACACTGAAATGGGTTATCTCCTGTAGTAAAATGGCACACACTTTACATGACCAAACACTACTTTGTGCCTAAATAACCCCATGTCGTGACAAGTATGCCACTGGGTGACCTATATATGAAGGACTCCCAAGGCCACAACTACCTACGCCACGGTTGGCTGGATGAGGTTGCTTGGTTGTTGGAGTTTTACATTCTGGCAACATCTGAGGTCATATTAGGACGGGTCCCGACTTGTGACAGTGCACACTCATGGGGACCTTATAGTGCTGCCCCACTGGGAGGCCAGGCTGCCAGTACCATGACCACTCAGTCATATTATCCTGACACTGTGCCAACCAGTCCTTCTTGCCCTATCCTAATAAAGCCGAGCGCCTGGCTAAGAAGCGACAAGTATACATTTTTAAGTCATTGGTTTGATTCGACCAAGGTTCGATCCCATGGGCTGGAATCCCACACGATCTACCAAAACGGTCATCCCATCTGATGAGGTGGCTGAGGGTGCCGGTCTGGTGAACTAGCCGATATTGGTGAACCGATAAGTCGTTCATCGCAGATCGGCGAACTGAAGTGCCATCATTAGACAAAGTTGAAGTATCAGAGATCAACTTCAGAGATAAGTTGCTGTATTTGAATTTTTTTGTTTAAATGAAGCCGCGCGTTTAAACTCACAGTGTTTAAACTTGCGTATGTAGCTACAGTTTCATGAGATTTATACAGATAGTGATTAAGAAGAAACCCTGGGTTCGAACCCTGACCGAGTCAAACCAATGTCAATGACTTAGAAATTGATACTTGTCACTTGCTCGGCATTTCTAGACTATGACAAGGAGCAGGGGAATGAGGAAGACAAATCTCTGTCGCTTAATGTAATTATATATATATATACATATATATACACGCGCATATATATATATATATATATATATATATATATATATATATATATATACACAGTAAAACCTCTCTAACCGACCACCTCCACAGATCGACCACTCCCCTATATCGATCGCTATATTTGGGTTCCAACAATACCATTGCAACCATATTCTAACTCCCTAAACCGACCACCTCGCTAAATGGACCAATTAAACTAAAGCTAAAGTCGGTCCCAAGGTCGGTCGATTTAGAGAGGTTTTACTGTATATATAAAACGTTGGAAATTACATTAATATATATATATACATATATTAATATATATATATATATATATACAGTAAAGCTTCTCTAAATCGACCGAATTGGGACCAACTATAAGTGGTCCATTTAGGGAGGTGGTCGGTTTAGAGAGTTAGAATATCTTTACAATGGTATTGTTGGGAACCAAATAAAGCGATCGATGTAGGGGAGCGGTCGATCTATGGAGGTGGTCGGTTAGAGGTTTTACTGTATATATATAGTGTAATAATATATATTACATTAACGGTATTCTAGAGAGTTAGTTCTAGAGAGTGCATGTTTCAAATAGAAAGTCGCTGACTGACATTTGTGAAAGACAGAGAACAGACGACATTTAGGGAGTCTACACTGACCTAACAAGGTGATTTGCTGGTTTTCACCCTTCAGTCAGACATTATTTGAGTGGGCGTTCGCCATGAAGCAAACTGAGTAAGCTCGTCATACACCTACCGTGGTTCGCGATTATCGGCAATATCGCCGTAAGGCACCTGGTGGGATTGCCGGTATTTTAGGAACCCCATAAATTGGACGTTTTTTGTTTGTTCTTGAAGAAAGTAAAAACTACCACCAAAGGAAAATCTCCAGTACAGTCGATGTTCCTGCTAGCATCAGTTTTTTTCTTTTAGTTTTACTTCCCAACAACATATACGGTCATATTAGGACATGTTCCACATTGTGACAGTGCACTGCCATTGCGATTCTTTAGTGTCCCATTGCAGTACCGCATCAACGGTTCTATCTCCTAATATCCCACTTAGTCACACTATTCTGACACTTGGCTAACCAGTCACTGTCCTATCTAAAGGCCCAGTCACACCTTTCCGGACTGGGGAACCAGACGAGAACCGGACACTGTCCGGTGGTCTATGGCGATGTCCGGTACATGTCCGGTACCCATCCGGCAGTGTCCGGTGGTGTCTGGCGCTGTCTGGTACAAGTTTTGAACATGCACAAAACTTCTAGCGGACACCACCGGACTGACATGTCCGGTTGGTGTCCGGTTGGTGTCCGGTTGGTGTCCGGTTTTGCCCGGTTCATGTCCGGTACCCATGCGTACGTGTCCGGTACCCATCCGTTGGTGTCCGGCGCTTTAGTAATGCAGAGCACCAGGCAAGAGCATGACAAGAATAACTGCTGCAAGTCATTGGACGTATTTGACTGGGACCGGAAGTGGGTTTCTATATGTATGAATTGAATGTCTCTTGTGGCTCCATCCACAAGGTCACGCTGATATTGAAAGGTTGAAAGATTCAGTAGCTTCAGCCAATCAGAGCTGTTCTTTCCGATTGCAAATGGCGGCACCCATAGGGGGCCGGCATTTGCAATGGAACCAAGCAGCTCTGATTGGTTCTTTTCGATTACAAATGGCGGCCTCCATATATTTGCAATGGAAAAAAACAACTCTGATTGGCTGAAACCACTGAAGCCATTTGACTGGTCCGCTTTGCATTCGAAAACCAAGTTCACTGGGCAGGTGGGCGGAGCCTAAATTTTGCGGATGGAAAGGTCCCAGTCGAATATGTCCATTGTTTTGACTCGGTTTGTGATTGGCGCAACAGCTGCCCTACCACGCCCTACACCACTCTACCCCGCCCTACCCCACCGACTTAGTAGGTCACCCCGGCCAGTCTCAACCTGGCATCGACCTATATTCGACAAATGTGTGTGGTTGGCATTAATAGCAAACCAGAACTGGCATTTAAATTACTATCAAAATACATGGGTTCTAGTTGAAATACCGAAGCATAGCTTGAGTTTCCAGGAATATTATGAAAGTAATGATAATAATAATAACAACAATGATAATTATTATTATTTTTACACTAAAATCTAAAATTATTTAGAGATATGTTGTTCCGAGACAAAGACATGGATGGCATTCCCCATCCCGAACAATGTAGTTCTGTCTCTGATGTCGGCTAATGTCCTCCGGTCATTATACCTGGCTTAGTTTGATGTCACGCCTGGCATGTCATGTTCAACCAGTAAAATAGTAGACACTCTAAGCACTTTAAAAAAAATTTAAAAAATAATAAAAGAAGAAAAAGAGGAGCAGAAAAGAGGCACAGGTAGACAGTTTACGACATATGCCCTAATGCTATAAATATGTCCTACCGCAGGCAACCAAGAAATAGTATTCCTAGCTGGCCGCATTGCGCATTCAAGCATCCAATGGGAACATAAACCAATATATATATATGAGCCTGTCTCAAAAGGTGCTAACTCTTAATTTTTTTGTCCATAGTAACGATTGACACAAAACAGCACAGAAACGGTTACACTGAAAATACAAGGACATTTGCTTCAAATCAATATGTATTCTATTGGGATTATGAAACACCATGTAAAAAACAAATCAGTTTATCCTGAGCAATTGCATAAGTAGATAGTGTGTTGATCGTTACTATGGACAATGTTTTGTCCCATATTGCTTAGCACCTTTGGAGAGTGTCTCATATATATATATATATTATATATATATATATATATATATATATATGTGTGTGTATATACGTCCTATGGTCCATGATATAAAAACTTCTGATCGAGTGGAGTGTCGGGGGGGGGGGGGGGGGTCGGGGGTCCGGCATGCACCCTCCACTCTGCCGGGGCTTGACACTCCACTCGATCGGAAGTTTTTTATATCATGGACCATAGGACGTATATACACACACACACATATATTATATATATATATATATATATATATATATATAATTATATATCATATGATACTGTCTCAAAAGGTGCTAAGCAATATGGGACAAAACTTTGTTTTATATGGATAGTGATAAGCCCCTTATAAGGGGCTTATCACTATCCTATAAGGGGCTTATCACTATCCATATAAAACATAAAAAATGCTTCCGCGCGAGTGGCGAGTCCCACCCCGCGCAGGGTGGGGGGGGGGGGGGGGGGAGCATGCTGGTACCCCCCCCCCCCTCCCCCAACAGGAGGGGCAGGGGGGAAAGAACCACTACAGAGCTTATTAGTATTACACGCGATAAAGGGTTTATCACTATCCATATATATATACACCATGAAGGTATTAATAATTTCAAACTTTAAAAAAAGCGTCTGAGATACCTTGCAATAAGTGTATAGACCGGGGTAAAGATGCCATGAAAGTCTTATCATTATCCATCACTAGACCCCTGATTATACTAACAACATTGAGTAAATATTTAAAATTCAATCACTCGATTTTTAGCATGCATTCTTAAATTAGTATCTGGACAAAATATGAACATTCTATGAATAGCGATTATATTGCACTTAGAAGTTAATAACAATGTTTAAAAAAAAGAAAAAAGAAGTTGTAAGAAAATCCACTGGGTACTCAGTGTAATGGGTCTGGACCGATCAATCCCTCAAATGTGTCAGGGTAATGTGCGATATCGGGTCATTGTGATGGCGGTCTGATTTCCTCATGGGATAGCACTATAAAGTTGCCATGAGTGCGTACTGTTACAAGTTGGTACCCTTCCTAATATGACCTTATATGTTGCCAGGACGCAGAATTGCAACAACCAACATAAACATCAGCATCCCTCAAATAACCCATTCTGTGATGTCCCACAGCGAAGGGACAGGTAAAGGCCCTGTCACATTACGGCGTATGGCGGGAGCGTATTGAAAACCTACGTCGAAAATGGGGAAAAGCTGCGCATGCCGGCCTATCGTGACCTTTGGTGACCTATCGGGTGTTTTTGAGCGTATGCGTAACCTATGAGGAGCGTACGAGGAGCATACGAGGAGCATATGAGAGCATACTGTGACATTTTTTTACGGTTTTGATTGGCATATGGAACCTATGCGTAGCGTATGCATAGTGTATGGGTAGCGTATGCATAGTGTATGCATAGCGTATGCATAGCGTATGCATCGCGTATGAGCATATGAGTAGCGTATGAGTCAAGATCGATGTCGAGACCTATGGCATACGCTTGGAATACGCTGTGCATACGCTGTGCATACACGCTGTGCATACGCTGTGCATACGCTAGGAGTACGCTCCCATACGTAACTCGTAGGTTATGCATACGCTACATACGCTAGAGATACGCCGGTGATGCAAGTTGAGCGTATGTGTAACCTACGCCGGCGCACCCCTAGCATACGAGGAGCGCACACCGGCATACGAGGAGCATACACCGGCGTATGAGTAGCGTATGAACCATACGCTCCCATAGGTCGAGATTTTTTTAGCATGCACAAACAAATTTGGACAGACGGACGGGAGAAAGCATATGGCGGCCTACAATGGCATAGGCCGGCACATGACAGCCTATGCGTAGCGTATGCGTAGCGTATGCGTAGTGTATGCATAGCGTATGGCGGCATATGGCGGCGTATGCCGACGTATATGACGTAACGCGCCTACGCTGACGTACTCTCCCGCAAAAAAAACCTAATGTGACAGCCCCTTTATAGGGTATTGTCAAAGAGTTCCAAATTCACTATTTCTCAAAATAGGTTGTGTGATATTTTCCTGTATAGCACAGTGAACTGCTTCTTTATAAATATATCCCTTCTCTATGATCGGTGTCCCATAAGTCTAACTCTATGCAGGTTTCACTTCTATTTCACAGAGAAAGCCTATCCAGCTGTGCAAACTGCTTGCTGTTGTTGTTGAAATTTTACATGCTGGCAACATCTAAGGTCATATCAGGACGGGTACGGGCTTGTGACAGTGCACGCTCATGGTGACATTATAGTGCTGTCCCACTGGGAGACCAGACTGCCAGCACCATGACCCAGTATCCCACTCAGTCACATTATCCTGCCACTCAGCCACTCATTCCTTGCCCTATCCTATTAATGCCGAGCGCCAAGCTAGGAAGTGACATGTATCAATTTTGTAAGTCTTTGGTTTGACTCGACTGGGGATCGAACTCGCACTGGAGGCCTACGCTCTAGCGATTCGGCCACCGCGCCCAGTCAACTGTGCGACCATTCCTTGGGCAAAGTCACTCTAACGGCTGGAGAAGAGTCATTCGGTCTTAACGACTGTAATAATTATCGATTGACAACAGAGACCACCAGCCTTGATTGGGCCCTAAATAACTCCCAGAGACATATTTGTTTCAAACTTAGATTAGTCACAGTCGAGCATCATAATTGTGACTAATATAAGTAAAGCTGTGGTGGTCATGTTACTGTCCCCCAAAGTATATTGCATCCTACCCAGCCGTCCTCAAACTTATAAGCGACTAATAAGAGCAAAGAGGAAATGTTATTGAACCTTCCCCACATTCCTCATGCACAGATGATTATGTGATAGCACTTGAAGAACAGAAGGCGAACAAATCAAACAAAAACTAGGACAATGATGGATACACGCGTCCACTTTGTCAATGGGCGCCATCATCTTCTCCAGAGATCCACTGTCACTCCGTGTGTTGGTTGGTTGTTGGAGTTTTATGTCCTGGCAACATCTAAAGTCATATCAGGACGAGTACCGACTTGTGACAGTGTGCATGCATGGCAACTTCATAGTGCTGCCCCACTAGAAAAACAGGCCACCAGCTCCATGACCTGATATCCCACTCAGTCACATTATCCTGACACTGAGCCAACCAGTCCTTGCCATATCCTAATAATGCCGAGTGGCTGGCTAGGAAGCGACGAGTATAAATCTGTAAGTTATTGGTTTGACTCGACCAGGGTTCAAAACTCATGGGTTCAAATCCCACGAACTACCAAAATGGAAAACGGACCCTCAACTCATTTGGCCATCCCGTCCAGTAACACTCAGTGTGCAGAGAGTGAGCATGTGTGGTCTGTGTACGTGTGTGTATAGATCTATGTGTTAGTTGGTGACTGCATCCCCATCTGTAGAAGTCCACTCGGTGTATGAATCAGCCTTAACAACACCTATGTCTAACTGCCATGCCGAACGCGTGCCACCCCCCCCCCTCCACCCACCCACACACTCCTCCCTTAATATACTAAACACATACGATTTGTGTTTGACAACATTCAAACTTAATAACTCTGACCACCTCTGAACCTTCCAACTGAACACGGGTCCTGACAGTACACACGTCTAGGCCCAGTCTCTATATGTGCTGTGCCAAAGGTGTATACTTCCACCCTGTTTGGCAACCCCCCCACCTCCCCCACCTCCCCCACCCCATTGGACCGATGCCGCCTGCCCCCCCCCCCCCCCCCCTACTCTCATACCTCCCCCCTCCTCCACCCCACCCGCCCAACTCTCACACATCACCCCACCAACTTTACATACCTGCTGGGCCGCCTCTCTTCCTTCCACGCCCCTGTCCCCATCCAGTTCTCTTCAGGTCAGCCTCAATTTGCACATCCGGTCGCGTCCAGATGGTGACTGCATGCTCACAATGGCCACCCCAACGTCTGAATGGCTACATCGGCTGACGCCCCTTGTGGCCTGAGTCCCGAGCTGACAGGTGGCCCCACTGTCTCTCCCGCAATTCTCGGCTTGGCACACCTGAGCGGAGTGCACGCCCCTCCAGTACCCTCCAGACACTACCTGTGTGCTCGCCAAGGGTAAGAAGTGATCACCGGCGGGGGAGTGTGTGTATATAATATATATATATATGAGCCAGGATCACGAAAAGAGGCCAATTGGGGGAAGTTGTCGGCGTCGAGCATGGATGTCGGTGTCGATCGGTATAATTATAATTTAGCACTGACAGAGGTGTTGGAAAGTCCTTCAATTTATACTGAATGTAAAGGTCGAGAAAATACAACAACCTCATTTGTTTCTAGGATAATTTAATATAAAACAAAGAAATGCACCACACTTTAAGAATTGCGACGCCGACATCTGTTAAAGTTGTCGGCGTCGATCATTGGATGTCGGCGTCGATCGGTATAATTATAGTTTAGCATTGACAGAGGTGTTGGAAAGTCCTTAAATTTATCCTGAATGTAAAGGTCGAGAAAATACAACAACCTTATTTGTTTCTAGGATAGTTTAATATGAAACAAAGAAATGCACTACACTTTTAAGAATTGTGACGCCGACATCTTCAATTGACCACCGATTGGCCCATTTTCGTGAGGCTGACTCATATATATATATACATCTATATATGTACATACATATATGTATACATACATACATATATGTATATAAAAGGAGGCTCACCTTATAAAAACACCAGACGGGATGGTTCAATGAGTTGAGCGTCTGTCTCCCGTTTTGGTTGATTGTGGGATTCAAACCCATGTCCAACCCATGTCCGAACCCATGGGTTCGAACCCCGGTCGAGTCAAACTGATGACTTTAAAATTTATACTTGTCACTTCCTAGCCAGGTGCTCGGCATTATTAGGATAGGACAAAGACTGGTTGGCTCAGTGTCAGGATAATGAGACTGAGTGAAATATCAGGTCATGGTGCTCACAGCCTGGTCTCCCATTGGTTCAGCACTATAAAGTTACCATGAGTGCACACTGTTACAAGTCAGTATCCGTCTTGATATGACATTAGATGTTGCAAGGACGTAAACTCAAACAACCAACCAACCTTGTATAAAGTAGGTGGCCCACCAAATAAAACCACCGGTCGCGAAAATTAAATCTAATCTTCCACGAAAATATTCATCAATGATCAGTATATTTTGAGAGTTGGCAACTTGATGATTTGTGATTATATAAATTCAGTTGATTTTTCTTTTCACTCTCATTTTTTCTTTACTAATTAAAAAAAATTCTTCGGAAAAAAGATTTGTTCGGCGCCGAGGCCTGGAGACTTGGAAACTTAATAATTTGTGATTATATCAATTCAGTTTACTTTATTCTTTTTTTCAAACTAAAATTATTATTATTATTATTCTGATTTTTTTTTACTGGTACTATAGCAATTGTTGGTAAACTTATATATAATTGTTCAGTACAATGAGGGGGAAAAGAAATTGTAATCATAATGTGAACTTTGTCGACTTGTTGTTAGTAACTGGAGGGCATGGTAGCCGCAACAGTAAACCAAAAAAGAATTCGAACTAAGAATTTCACTCACGTTTCTGGTTCCCACAAATATACAGCATGTATCGTCTGGCTTAGTATGTGTGCATTGACGGTGTGTGTGTAGGGGAGGGTGTGTGTACGTGTGTAGAGGAGGGGGTGAGGGTGTATAGGGGGTGGGGGGGGAGGGGAGGTGAATAAGAGTAAGGCTTCCGTGGGAGACAACGGCTTCTAGTCCTACTGACACAGGCAATGTCTGCCTGCTGCTTATACGTCTGTGTTAAAAGTGTGCTTGGAATCTACTGACTGACTGATTGGGTTGTTCGTAACCTGTTCGGTTACAGGCTGCAAATCTGCAGCATTGAATCGGCAACGATAAATTTGTCCGATTTTGGATGAAGTATAAACTTCTAGGGGTAACATAGTCAAAGCACCTGAGTCCGGGCGCCGAAGCGTTAGAGAAGCAGGAAGGGAAAAGAGGGGATCTGCAGCAAAAGAGCACCGAGAAGCAGTGAAAGGGAATAGGCCCCCACCGAAGCAAACAACTCCTTTGATCAGGAGGAGAAGTAAGCCTGGGAGGAAAAAAAAGAATGGGTAGGATTGAGGAAAGAAATGAGGAGAGTTGAGTCAAAGAGCCGTGCCTACTTGCTCTGTGGTGACCAGTCAGCGAGCCAGAGACACAAACAGGGTTAAGGTGGTAGGAAGTGAAAAGCCGGCCGGCCTCCGCCTGCAATATTTTGTTTAAGATCAAACCAGGAGAGGAGACGGGCAGCTGAGGGATGATAGAAGAGGTGTGGACGAAGTGTAGTCCAGACAGAAAGTGGAGGAATCTACTTAACATCCACCTATTTCACTGTGGTGTGTATGTGGGAGGGCGGGGGTGGGTGGGGGGATTGAATAACAAGCTATGTAGCGTCTCTACTCGACGAATCAGAATAAAGTACAAGGAAATTAGAAAACACTCGTGCATATCGCATTCATGATCACAATACATCAGACCTGTTGAGTCTGCTCCAGACGCTCTCCTCATTCTTTTCCCTTCCAGGGATGAAAGTGGTGTCTGACCCAAAAAAGCGGAAATTTATGCTTTCTGTAAGGTTACCTGTAAACCGACGGCGAATTTCCGCGCGAACGCGGATATTCTCCCATAGGACTAGCACTATCAGGGAATCGTGGAAAATTCGCGAAGTCAGGTTTCATACATATTGATATACACTGATAGTGCTACAGCATTTGAAGAACATATTAGTATACGCTGATAGTGCTGCGGGATTGCAGTACAGTCAAAACCGCGGAAATCCGAGAAATCGCGGAGATCTTTCTTCGCTGCCCTTCTTATCCTGCACCCTTCTCATCCTTTATATACCCCTTCCCTGCCACTCCTGCTCTTCATACTTGCTCCCTTCGAACCCATCTCCCCACTGTCCCCTTTTGTTTCCCATCTCTTTACTGCCCCTCTTCCTGTCCCCTTCTCGTCGACCATCCTCACATTCCCATTGGCTTTTCCTTCTCTCCTATTCATACTCATCACCTTCACTTTATATTTATCCTCTATTCATTTTCTCTCTTAGAACTCCTCTTTCATTTACCATATTTCATTGATCATCGCTGAATATTTTCGTGGAAGATAATGTTGTTATTTTCGCGACTTAAAGTTGCATATTCCGATGAAAACGTAAACTTAAAAAAAAAAAACACTTATCTAGATTTGATCCTATATATCCAGCTAATGCCAAGTACACACCTACCGTTTACGATTCGCGCACTAAAACTGACTGGCCGACGCAACTCATCACGACCCGTTTCCCGACTAAAACTGACGACAGGGGGTGTACACATCTACCGACTGGGGCACGCACATATACCGTCCCGTTTCGTGACTGCGATCCACGCACCTGGTGTGTTTAGCACGAACTACATTAGCGTCAGCGCCTCCTAGAAGTTGGTGAGCAATTTGAGAGCCCCAACGCAAGATGGCGCAAGATGGCAGCACGTGTGTTTCGCTCCACGCAACTGGTGTATGTGGGGCAAACTATTCTGAGCGGTTGTTGAGCAGGAATTCAAAATGGCGCTGCGCACACCTGATCAAAAAAGAAAAATTGCTGTGGGGCTTGCACTGCTTGCGATACGTCAGGTTCGATGTCGTAGGATAGGTCGGCAAGTGTGGGTCCGTCCACACATTGCTCAGTGTGATCAGCTTGGAGCATTCAACACCCTGGTGGCTGGATTACGGGCCGATGAACCACAAGCGTTCACAAACGACAGCAGGATGCTGTCGCAACAGTTTGATCAGTTGCTTGCCCTTGTCGAAACTCAGATCGAGCGTCAGAATACAAGGTCTCGGGCGTCGATCTCGGCTGCGGAGAGGCCTGCGATCACCCTACGATTCCTGGCCACAGGTAATAATTCACTTTGTCTTATACATTAATTAAATTCTGACTGACTGTCTCTTCACCGATATAGTTTATTTTTTACTGTGTGTTTTTTACTGACTGTGTGTTCGACGATATAGTTGCTATGAGCTCACATTAACAATCACCTTGCACACCCTTTTTTCTCGGTGAGTTGTTCAAGAGCATCAGCTATCAGTTTCGTGTGGGGGCAAAAATGTTATGGGAAAACATAGCGACTAAAACCGACTACAACTTTTTAAATTCGAAGTTTTCTGTGACTTTCCAGTTTGATTCACACTACAACTAAAAAAGTGATTCGCGAAACTAAATACTAAAACCCCATAGCCTTTTTTTTATTTGGCACACTACTCAAAACCGATCACTTACTTAGACTTATAGAATTATAAAATTAATGTGGAGTGTCGCTATATTCATCAGAACCTAACAAATTTAAATAGGAAAAGGAAGAACCGGCGGCATCTATCCCCGAGGTGCGTGTTGATTGGGCAATGTCATCTTGTTGCGTTTTGCTCTCAAGCTCCAGCATCTTCATGCTGCCGCGGAAGCACGCCTGCTCAATGTCGTTTTGGACGAGAAGGAGAATGCGTGGATCGGTAATTTTGCGCAACTTCATGGCTATGCTCTTGGTGAAAACGGTGACGGCATCGTCCAGCTCTGTGCTGGGTTCGTGTAGATTCTGAAGAACGAGCTCCATCAACTCGTTCTCTCTACTATCGGCGTCCGCTCGCTTTCGTTTGTTCGTTTTCCTCAAGTGCTGGCTGGACTTTGGGGTGCTCGGGAGAGTGTCAACGTCTTCCCGTTCGTCTGCGATCGGAGTGAGAGCTTGCGCCGACGAGAGGCTTTCCGATTCACCGTCCTCGTCGTTGTTGGTCGTCTCCTCAGCCACATCCTGAGAAACAAGAGAGAAACAAAATATTTTTTAGACAAAATTAACACTTTGTTTTTTTGTTTTTGCAGACCCCGTCAACCCAGGATGAGTGGAGGAAGGTCGCGGAGTTGTTCATGACACGGTGGAATTTCCCTAACTGCATTGGCGCCTTGGACGGGAAACATATCCACATCAAGCCACCTCCACACTCCGGATCATCCTTCTACAACTACAAGAACACCTTCAGAATCGTGCTGATGGCTCTGGTGGACGCAGATTACCGGTTCATCTACGTCGATGTGGGGTGCAATGGGTGCGTCAGTGACGGAGGAGTATTTGCTGGCTGCACCCTACAGCAACAACTGGAGAAGCATGCTGATTCCTTCCCACCCCCCAAACCTGTCCCCGGAGACGATCGGCCCCTGGGCCATTTCATTGTCGCAGACGACGCGTTTCCCTTGAAGGAATACCTGATGAAGCCGTTCAGCCACAGAGACATGAGATTAGATCACAGGATCTACAACTACCGACTGTCGCGCGCCCGTCGTGTAGTAGAGAACGCCTTTGGCATTCTGACGAACCGCTTCAGGGTATTCCTCACAAACATCGCCCTCGCCCCAGACAAGGTTGAGAAAATCGTGATGGCGAGTTGTGCGCTACACAACTTCCTGCGGGAAAAGATCGGCACCACCGCCAATGTGGACTATGAGGACCCCACGACGCACACTGTAACTCCCGGCACCTGGAGAGCAGACAGAGTGCTCAGCCAGGCCCCACTACCCTCAGGAACAAACTCAACTCAACGCGCAAAAACGCAAAGAGACTACTTGGTCGAGTACGTGAACTCTCCGACCGGCTCTGTGCCGTGGCAGTCGGCCATGATATAGATAGTTGAACAATCTTTTTTTACAGCCACTTCCATCCAGATAATGTTAGATTAGATTAAGAACTGTATTATTGTATTAGTATTACTGTATTATTGTATTACTGTATTATTGTATTATATTAGTGTTTGATAGCTATCGTTACCTCATCAGTTTCTTAGCTGCAGCTTGGCGCGGGGAGCTGGTGGTTACTCAGACTCTGTCGTTTCTGGACGTGGGGTGCAAGGAACGACAAGGATGCTTGGATCCATGTCTGGCGTGTGGTCAGTCGCTTCCCCCCCCGAGCCCGACGGAGGTTGTTTGCGGAAGCGTGTATATTGAGTCCGTAGGTTGGTCATCCTTTTCTGGATGGAAGCAGCTGTAAATACATATTGTACAACATTGTACAAATATTAAAAGTTAACATCAGCAAGATTTAAGCTTCTACATGTGTTATATTTATAGACTATATTATAATATCTAGTTGAATGCAATGAAAGTGCGATCACCGGCGTTCTGCGGCCGCCATCTTGTCGTGTAGCATTCTCCTGGGAGCCACACTTTCGCGAATACGTTGGGCGATAAAGTTTCGTGATTAAGTTTCGTGATAGCTAATTTCACAATCTAAGAAGCAACATGTTTTCTTTACATATGTATTATTGATAATGTGGTATGTTTGAGTGGATAAATATAGTTTGAATAAATATAGTTTGAGTTGATAAATATAGTTTGAGTTGATAAATATATTTTAATATCCTATAATATCTAGTTTAACCCACTTTCACGGGAACCACACTTTCGCGAATAAGTTGGGCGAAAAAGTTTCGCTATTGAGTTTCGCGCTTAAGTTTCGCGATTAAGTTTCGCGATTAAGTTGTTTATAGCCTATAGATATTCTCATTCACCCGTGTACTACAAGAACCGGGTGAATCCTTAATCGGGAAATGTACAACACAGGTAAAGAACATGTAGGTAGCTAGCATAGGCAATTTACGACCCATTTCGCACCAATGTTGACTAAACAAAACAGTGAATACTATCGGAAAAACAGGCTTACCTGACTGCCCGACCTCTGCCGTTATTTCGGACAACGCAGTCATCCTCTTTATCTGGTTCGAGTACTCGCACAACACATGTCGAAAAGACACGGGCGATCTCTCCACATTTCGACCATGGTACTCTTGGCCTCGTTCGTCCAGTCCGCCATTTTTTTCTTTTGTGTATGGACAAAGTCACATGACCCTTTTCCACCCCTCTGATTCGCTTATCGCTAAAACCCGGACACGACCGGTCGCCGGCTAGCACACATATACCGTATATGACACGACTGCCCGCTCCCATCTAGCGTTTCTCGAACGGCCCGATTCATTTTTCGAATCGCTTGCGATTCGAGTTTTAAGCCCTAAAACTGAGTTTTATACGCGAATCGCATGCGTCTAGTGTGCGTGGGGGTCGCACACCTAACGACTAAAACCCAGTTTTATGCGCGAAACGGGCAGTTTTAGATCGTAAACGGTAGGTGTGTACCGGGCATTAGTTTACTCAGTGGTTAATAGGTTGGAGTCGCACCACTAATCTTCTATATCTGTACACGTGCCACTTGTCTGCTGGAGATGTCACTGTGTCCCCCAGTGTCGTCACGGTTAAAATGTTCCCATGAGGTAACAACTCCGGTGTCTGGGTTGGGGGGGGGGGGGGGATGGAGACCATGGTGTGGTAGAACGACAACATGATTAATCAGGGTCCGTACACATGTGAAGATATGGAATTCAAGGCTATTTCAAGGCTTTTCACACCTGTTGTTGATAGGAATTCAAGACTATTTTCATTTGGATTTGAGGAAGAAGACAAAACAATAGCGAATGGCGATTTCAGACTAATTTAGATCAATGGGGACAGTTTAATGGATTTCAAGGCTTGTCAAGACTAATTACCCAAAATAGGTTAAATTGAAGGCCTTTCGATATAGCGATATAGCGAATGGTAGACAGGAAGTGTTAACACTTATTTGTCTCTCATTTTGTTGTTGTTGGTACATTAGTTGTCCCAAGCAGGGGACATCCCAGTCACAGACGACTGGTCTTCCCCACTCCACTGCTGGTCGATAGAAAGCCCAAGCCTACACTTTTACCGACCAAAGGGATTTTTAACCTCCCACACCACATAGACATGGTATGAGAGCAACCGGCCTTTGACGACGCTGTAAGTTATACACAGCGGTGGAAATCCAAATTGGCAGAGCTGAGGACATGGAGAATCGAACCGCCGACCCTCAGATTAGGAGTCTGACCTAGAAAAAAGTCAGACACTCTAACCACTCTGCCACAGATAACGCCACAGGGCCTTGAAATGGGGTAAATGAAGTTCACAAATTTTCAAGAATTTCCATGCCCCATATGGACCGTAATTAATATATATATATTTTTTTTTTAATTGGTAACGTCCTAGAATTATATCAATATGAGTGAATGTCAGAAACAACTATTTTACGAGTGTCGTTTGCTGTTAATAAATGTCGTCTACTCGGAATGTAATTCACTGAAATTTATCCATTCACTGGAAATTATCTATGCTCAATGAATTAGTTGTTTTTTCATCTTCTGAAAATAGGTAAATTATTCGTCAATTGTAGATCTATAAAAGATCAAAAGAAAAATATATAAGAAATTTAAAGCCAGATGGCCAAAAATAATCTTGACTAGAGTTTAAAGACCACCGTATCAGAGCTGACAGCTGACAATATGTACATTCAGAGGAATAGAAACTTTGGAATAACATATATATATATATATATATATATATATATATATATATACATATATATATATATATATATATAGTTAATATACAATCACTTAGCACATCGATAGTGTTCGCATGATATTGCAAAAGCTGGAGTGACAGTCGCCACATTTCTGATAAACAGGAATCGAAAAGTGTACGGCTGGCATTACCGTGTGTTACTACTATCAGTATCACTGTGTGTATACTCACTCCCATGCCTCCAGTATGTTATAATATGGACGCGCCATTCTCAGAGTGACGTTCCCATGGTCTTCCCTAAGCTCACTTAGAGGTTCGAGCAAAGGCTAACAAGCACTCTACACTATATAGGTATATGTACACAGTAACCATAGCAACATCGCATGTGAAAGTTGAAACATGTGAACACGAACATGAATGCATGCATGTCAACGCTCACCTAAATGACACTATGTATCACAAGGTAAATATTCTATATTGACGCGTTACTTCACACCAGATCCATAAATTGAATTTGAAATTAAGCACGTGCTTAGAATGTCATTCATATAGTAATGCGATTAACTCACCTCTCTAGGAAGAATCTCATAGACACATATAACTTCATAAGATGGGTATTTCAGTTGGTTGTATCAGGGAATCTAGTTAGTCTCAAGGTTGCAACGATCACCCTGGGATGGCAGAATATGTGAGTCCCACTGACAACATTTTATTTTTTTTGGTCCATTAGTTGTTTAAGCAGGGGAAATTTCAGTCATAGACGACTGGTCTTCCTCATTCCACTGCTGGTCGATAGAAAGCCCGAGCCTACACTTTTACCGACCCAAGGGATTTTTAACCTCCCACACCACATAGACATGGTATGAGAGCAACCGGCCTTTGATGACGCTGTAAGTTATACACAGCGGTGGAAATCCAAATTGGCAGAGCTGGGGGCACGGGGAATCAAACCACCGACCCTCAGATTAGGAGTCTGACCTAGAAAAAAGTCAGACACTCTAACCACTCTGCCACAGAGAACGCCATTTATTTGAGCCTGTCTCAAAAGGTGCTAACTAATAATCTTTTTGTCTGCGTAACGATTGACACAAAACAGCACAGAAACGGTTACATCAATATGTATTCTATTGGGATTATGAAACACCATAAATCAGTTTATCCTGAGAAAATGCATAAGTAGATAGTATGTTGGGACAAGGGCAGAGGTGGGAATATGACATCAGGAATAGACAGCCTAGAGTTTCGCATGTCCCAGAGGGCAGTGGAGAACAGAGAAAAACAGAGAAAACTGGTTGCAAAGTCATTTGTGGTGCCCCAACGACCATTGCGGTTAACGGATTGGTGATGCTCATTGCTCAATACAAAGATTCCATGGGTCACTGAACTAAGCCCAATATATTGGATTCCATAGATACAAGTATCATTTTCAAATCGAAAGCCTTGAATAGCCCACTACTAGATTTTTGTGGGGGGTTTCTGCAAAGTGGTCGCAAGCGGTAGTGTGACTGGAGTATATAGGCTCAAGGCTTGATTGGTATCCTTCCTTGGTAAGTGGCGATTCTAACGTAGAAAGCTGGGCCCGTATGCATGACGAATTACTTATCGCCACCCGGGGTAAGGACCGACTTCGGGGTAGCTACCTCCGGGGGTGAGAAATGGGTCGCGTGGTATGCATGGACGCAAAGCGGCGAGGAGGTAGCTATCCGCGTAGTTATTTATAGATGTGGGGAATCCCTCTGAGTAAGTACCCGGCGAGCGTAGTTGTTTTGGTGTTCCGTGCGTGATAATCAGCGGGCGGCTTTCCGGTTTTCCTTTCCACAAGCCATTTGTGTCGAAAGTTATCTGTACGTTTTCTATGATATTGCTTCGTTCATTCGTCATCCCCATCGACAAGGCATAAAATCATCACATACTAAAAGGGTTCTTCTTGCCTTTCTACGCTGTGTAAATATCCCACTCGTTCTTCGCGAAACTTCATCGTCAACTACGGAAAACGGCAGTGCGGTACGTTAACAATTTCTAGTGACCTTTATTTTCTAACAACTAAACCACTGTCGGTGACAAATATTGTGCGAACAGTCTGACAAAAATGTGTCGTATGTTGTCGCTGTTGTAGACATCATGGTAGCTACACTAGCTTTGAGGTAATGGGTCATTTAACTCTTTTCTATTGTCGAACTGTACCCACACGCAAAGGTTATAAACTGCTGCACTCGCCAATAAATGTTATTTAGTTTGATATGTTTTTTTTTGGAATTGCGCTAATTGTAGCTGCAATTTTTTCTGTTTTGTCACGATTATTGCATTTAGACTACTATTTTTTTTTATGTATTCACTGGCTTATTGATCATATACCCAGGTTCACTATAAATTCTGGCCCTCCTCACGTATGTAATATGCCTCTGCATCCTGTCTATATGAGAATTGCTAGCTAAATAACGTTCAATTCCTTACCCGTCTTGGCTGTCACTTGTGCTGCTTTGTGTCGAGGGACCAGATTTCTGCTATATTAACTAGCATTTGACATTTCCAATATTTCACTTATTACCTGATTGATGGATAATTCGCGCTTCTGTTAATTTCTTTTTCAAACGGTTTGTTTTTACTTTTGTGTGTGTTTGACCTTAGCTTTCCCATAGTTTCGTAAGCCCTTAATGACAAAGAAAAAGTCTGACTTAGCACCGCTGTCTACGTGCAATTTTTATTTGATGTATTATTATCTACCAATTCGTGTAATTTATTTTTTAAGACGTGCTTTACGGGTTATCCAAATGATAATTGTGTTATTCATTGCATTTTTGTTCATTTTTATGACACATCTACCCGTACTAGGATATGCGTGCGATTGGTCTCATTGTCATCAGATGTTACCCTCTTCATCATCATTACAGTCTTAAGGTTCGACATTTAATTTTATTTTTTCTACTTATCTGCAGGTCACCTACTAGGCAGAAAACTCAGAGCGCAATGTCTTGTGTGCCAACTCCCTCTCAGATTTCCAATGCCAGCAAAAGGCCACGAAAGGCAAACTACAGCGACAACGAAATTCGTGTGCTTCTCGAAGAAATAATGTTGGGGAGGATAGTATTGTTTTCCGCCTTCAGTAATCGCATAACCCTACAGGAAAAGAACCGTGCGTGGGACGTCGTGACCGCGGCTGTCAACGCGTGTGGGGTAGCGAAACGCTCGCGTCTGGAAATAAAAGAAAAATGGAAGGGGATGAAGGGTGATGTACTCACGCGTCAGAGGCGAGCAGCAAAAACTGGAGGAGGCCCACCGGAATCGCAACTGCCCTATGAGGAGAGTATCCTCCAAATCATCGGATACGAATCAAACTTGTATGATGGAGTGAGTGGTAAGTTTGTAAATAATGTAATGATTT
>JASIRB010000216.1:0-10000 GCA_030323885.1 Branchipolynoe longqiensis
AAATTCTTCGATAAGTTGGATGGTGATAAGGTGTTTTTCGATAATAGCGTGAAGCCTGTCACTGTCACCGGTGCACCACTCAAGCAGTACGGTCAAGCCATACTATCTCTGGAGATCGGGGGGAAAATATTCCATTATGCCCCTACTGTTTCCGATATTTCAGAAGATGGTATTTTGGGTGCGGAATTTTTGGAGTATTATGGTTGTGAGCTGCGGCAGGCAGGCAGCCTATATCTTCGATATCCGTATCAACTCACGGTGCAGTGTGAATTACGTCGCGATAGTCAGACTGTGTCTGCTGTCGCGCAAGATATTCGCATTGCTCCGATGACCGGTTGTGATGTTAAAATTACAGCTGTGGGGGTTGACGGTGATCACCAGAGCCTATTTGAACCGATGGTCGCAGAGTTGCATGAGCTGGGATTAGTAGGTCAGAATACGCTAGTGTGGAGTCCTGTTGACTCGGTTGTGCCGTTGTTTAATCCGAATCGTTATGCGGTTAGGTTACAGAGGGGTACGACTATCGGGTTGTTGAGTGAGGCTACTGACTTTGGTAATGTTCATTGTGAATACGCTAAGGCGGTGTTGTCTAAACAATCTGGTGTAAACATTGCTCGCGGTGACGGGGTCACTGAGTCAGCTGTTGCTGCAGTTGACCCAGTGGACAGGGTTGGCGCGGGGCGATGTGGTGCGGTCGGCTGTTCGCAGTTACCGGGTAATTGGAGCAGTGGTTGGCCTGTACTGCGTGTCGCGCGGGCGGCGCAGTTGGAGTGCCCTTCTAGTGTTGTGAGTAGTAGAGGGGAAGTGGGCGTTGCTGCGTTGGGGGCGGTGGCCGATGTGGTTACTTTTGGTACGACGGAGGAGTGCGTGGCACCTTCTGTGGTATCTCGGACCCTCGATGGGAGCTTGCCTGCCCATCTTATACCTTTGGCTATGGGGTGTGAGGTGGTTGATGAGTCTGATCGCTCTCGGGTAGTTGAATTTCTGGGTAGAAATATCCAGGTTTTCGCAGTGCCTGGTGAGACATTGGGCTGGACTGAGGTGGTGAAGCATGGCATTGGTGTCGGTGAGTCGGCTGCTTTTAGGATTCCCTATCGGCGTTTCGTGCATTCCAAGAAAGAGGCGCTGGAGACTGAGCTGCATAAGCTGCTGGATAGTGGGGTGATTAGGAGTAGTGATTCACCGTGGAGTTCACCTGTCCATTTAGTCAAGAAAAAAGATGGTTCAATCCGTTTTTGCATTGACTATAAAAAGCTCAATACTGTGACGCGGAAGAATGCTTACCCATTACCGCGCATAGATGAGTCGCTCGAAAGTTTAGGGGGTAATGAGTGGTTTTGCACTCTGGATCTGCAATCTGGGTATCATCAGGTTGCTATGGATCCGGGGGATATTGCTAAAACTGCTTTTAGTACTCACTTAGGCTATTTGAGTGGAACGTTCGAAAAGATGATGTTAGCTGGTCTTCAGTGGAAGATTTGCTTGTTGTATTTGGATGATATCATTGTCTTTGGTCGGACACTAACCGAATGTCAGGATAGGTTTCAAGCAGTGTTCGATCGTTTACGTTCCTATGGGCTGAGACTCAAGGCTTCAAAGTGTAGACTTTTTAGGCGCGAGACGCAGTACCTGGGGCGAGTAGTTTCTGCGAGGGGGATTAAGGCAGACCCGGAAAAGCTCTCTGCAATTGCGGGGTGGCCCAGACCTGAGGATATGAAGGAAGTGAGATCATTCCTTGGGTTTGTGTCATATTATCGCGATTTCATTGCTGATTTTGCGCGGTTAGCTGTTCCTTTACAGGACTTGGTCGTTACCGCGAAGAAAATAAAATTTGTGTGGGACGACGCTCAGGAGGCGGCATTTCTGGGCTTGAAACGTGCCTTTACTCAGACCCCAGTGCTGCGATATCCGCGGGCAGTGGGGCGGTTCATTCTGGACACTGATGCGTCAGGGTTTGCGATCTCAGGCGTATTAAGTCAGGTGCAGGATGGGGTGGAGGTCCCGTTGTCTTTTGCAAGTAACAAACTTAATAAAGCGCAGCGGAATTACTGCACGACTAAGCGTGAGTTGATGGCTATCGTCGTGTATAGCAGGAAGTGGAAACATTTTCTGATAGGATCGGATTTTATTAACCGGACTGATCATCATTCTCTTCGTTGGTTGTTGAATTTCAAGGAGGCGGAGGGGATGATGGGGCGTTGGTTGGCCACGTTATCTGAATACGGTGTGACGAATGAGCACATTGTGTACAGAAAAGGGGTGGATCATATCAACGCAGATAGTCTGAGTAGAATCCCGGTGCGTAAGTGCGGCCGGGGTGATTGCACGGACTGTGGCGCGCATAATTGTGTACTCGCAGCAATTTCTGCGATGCGTTTGGCGGACCTAGATGATGATGAACTTTGGACGTTATCAGAGGTTCGCTTGGCGCAGCGCCAAGATCCCTCCATACTGCGTGTGATCAGGTGGTTGGAGGTGGGCCGCTCGAAACCTCTGCGTGACGAGCTGGCGGTGGAGAATGCAGAGACTCGTAAGATTATAAATCAATGGGATCTGCTGGAACTGCATGAGGGTGTGCTCTGCAGGTGGAAGGTAGTGGGTGAAGACCTACGCAGTCGCCTGCAGATCGTCGTGCCATTTGCATTGCGCGATGATGTGTTGTTGTTTTGTCATGGGCATTCTACAGCTACGCACTTTGGGCGTGTTCGCTCCACCAAGCGTTTAGCTTGGCGGTTCTATTGGCCTGGCATGACTTCTGATATTAGGCGGCGGGTACGCACTTGCCATAAATGTCAGGTGGTTAAACCAGGGGAGGGGATCGCTAAGTTACCGTTGACTCAGGAATTGTCTGGGCATCGGTGGCGCCGTCTAGCGTGTGACTTTGTGTCCGGGTTTAAGACGACGTCTAGGGGGAATGTGGTGATGATGGTAGTCCAAGACTATTACACTAAGTACGTGTAAGTGTACCCCTTACAAGATCACACTGCACCCACTGCAGCGCAGGCGTTGGTGGATAACTGGGTTTTGATATTCGGTGCCCCGATGCGGATCCATTCGGATCAAGGACGGGAATTTGAGTCCACACTGTTCCAGTCCATGTTGCGCTAGCTGGGTGTTAAAAAAACGCGTACGAACCCGTACTGTCCACAATCGGATGGTATGGTAGAGCGTTTTAATAAGACGTTGATATCTGCGTTGGCTTGTACCGTAAATGACTTTCAAGATGATTGGGATTTACAGGTCAAGTTTGTGGCACACGCATATAACTGTACGGAGCACGCATCTACGGGTGTGACTCCGAACAGGTTACTATTTGGGGAGGAGCTCCGACTAGCAGCTGATCTGCAGTTTGGGGTGGTGAATCGTCAAGTAGATCGGCCTTGTGAGATCGTGTATGTAAGATGGTTGGAGCATTGCTTTCACCACGCGTATAGCGCAGTTCGCGATGCTTTAGGTCGGGCAGCGGTTCGTCAGAAATCTGACTACGGGCCTGCTGCGTGGCGCCAGTTCAAAGTGGGGGACCGGGTGGTGCGGTATCATGCGCCGCTAGCTCGGGTCAAACTCGCAAAGAATTGGGATGGTCCCTTTACTATAACGGAAGTTGTCTCTGACACCACAGTGATTATGAAGGGCAAGGATGGTAAATACCGTAAATCTAACGTTAGACGTCTTAAGCTTTACACCGAGCAGATGTCTAGGAACGCTGGACCATCCTCCTGGCTGGATGCACATGTAGGGGACGAGCCCGCACCTGCGAGGGTGGAGGCTGGCACTATAGATGTGGTTAGTCAGAAGAAAGTACCTGGGCTTCCAGTTACTGCGGGGGAGGCTATGCGCCCTAGGCGGCATAGGCCTAATAAGCGGAAAAATAAACGTCGGCGTCGTTCTAGATCAGTGTCTGATGTCGATAGTGTTGTTTCTGTACGCAGTAGCTCGGGTAGTGACAGCGACTTTGTGCCAGTTGGACAGAGGTCTGATGTGGGTTCGGATGCACCGCCTGTGCGGCGATCTGAGCGTTTAGCATTACGACGCAGATAACTGGTATGGGGTGGGGTAGTAGGTATTAGGCTACTCCACCCTGGTGTTGTCTGGTCTCCGGGGGTTGGTTGTACATCAGATACGCTGATCCCTGTCACACAACGAGTAACGCAGTACATATGTTCAGTTAAACTTTACTACGCAGTTATTTGAGAATGGTGGGGAAAGACCGGGGGCCCCGGGGGCGCCAATGAATGGGCGCAGTTACTACTGTTCTGCGTAATGCCTTTGCCTAAGCCGTGTGTTTATTATCTGCTATTTCTTGTCTAGCGCGTGGGTTATTGTTGACGGGGCGTACTGCGTGTTAGCTGCTATAACCGGGGGAATGTTTGTGTTCGCTGCGGGCATGGGGGGTGTGACTGGTGCGACTGTTGGTTAGGCGTAATTGGGTCACTTATAGCATGTGCGTGTAACCGGGCGGATAGGTTGCTGGCTACGCAGTACGTGTTGTTGTTTGATAGGTACTGCGTGAGGGCCGGGGATCTGTCGCCGGGGGTGGCTCAGTATTGTGCACTAGCTGGCGGGCGGGCTTTGTGGTTGAGCTAACTAGGTCACCCTATTATTCTGCGGTTGGGGTTTCTCCGTGACCACGTGGTGCGGTGACGTCAGCAGTACTGCGGGGGGACGGGGAATGCCGCCGTCGGGTGGTTTGGCTTGGTTCCTATGTAGGTCACGCTAGCTGCACCGGTGGCGCACCTGGTGTTTTGCGGGAGAGCCAATCATTCTCTGGTTGGTACGCCGACTGGACTCTGCGGTTCTACGAGGGAGGACGTGGAGCCAGTCACTCTACCGGCTGCCGGCAGACAAGGTGGGTGTATTTGTCCGGACATTGATCCTATCTATTCGCGTATTCCTTATTTTGTACTTGTTTGTTGCACAGCACTTTAGGAATACAGCAAGGCCGGCCGCGTCTGTGTTGGTCTGTGCGTTTATCGCGCAGACTCGACACAGCGTGTACGGCGATCGTCGGGCGTGGGGGATGCACAACTTGAGCTGCTGTGGCAGTTCGTTGTGCGTGGACCATGTCTGACGATGTTCTAGATTCGCCCAGCACTCCATTAGGGGGAGCTGAGGCTGTTGACTCTCTCGGTATACTCTTCGATGAGGCCGAGGGGGTGAGGCGACAGGTTTAACCTGTATAGGGACCATTAGGCCTTTAGGCGGTAGGGAGATTGTTGCTACAGTCTCCCCGCAGCTGTCTAGTCCCCTATTGTCGCCCGTATTGACCGTGGTAAGAGGTCCTCGGCGGGTTACGGCGGCTGGGCTGGTTTCTCCTCCTGGAGTAGCTAGCCTGTCGTTACGTTCCCCTGAGGTACCCACCGGTCCATGCGTAGCTTCCATGGTCACTAGTACAGGGACTGTGGTAAATGCTGACGAGTTGTCATGCTTTCGAGAGTGGCAGCTGCGTGAGACGGCTTTGAGGGAGTCAGTTAGTTCGTCCCGCACGGATCCGTTCTCGCTCAGCCCAGCTGAGGTGAGGATGGCGCAGCCTCTTAGCGGAAGTTCATCGGGTTCTTGCCAGGTGGTACTGCCGACTGAAGTTGCTGTCCGACCCCCTATGTTACCGTCCGCAGGCTCTGAGGATGTAGGCGCTAGAACCTTAGGGAGTCTGGCGCCGGCACCTCATGACGAGGGACGGTCAGTAGGGGGAGGTTCTGTGGTGCGGATGGACGTCGACTCTGTCGAGTCTACCCCGGTTGTGGGCGGTGAGCTGCTTCGGCCTCCTGCCCCTTCTCGTGAGTCCGGTGCGTTGACGGAAGCGCAGGTGAGGATGGCTGTAGAGCAGGCTAGAGCCTCTGTACAGCGTGACACTAGTCCTCGCTCGGAGGTTGTGTCGGTGCCCCCTAAGGCATCGATCCCTCCGGAAAAGGTGTCGTATGGGTCGTTTGACTATCGCTATCATAATAGCGATGGTTCGAAACGTACCGTGCCCATAGATGTGGACGAGGTTCCTGTTGGTAGTAGTGTGGAGACTGCACGTCCGGCGAGATCGGTCGCTCGCTGTTCTGAACAAGAGCAGGGGGTGGAAGATCGGAGGCCGGGTCGGATAGCCCACATGCTTGCTGGTTGGGCTACCAATAGAAGGTACGAGGTGGAGCTCGGCTATGCGATCTCTGAGGATCCTACTCCGTCGTCTGAGTGGATTGTTAGGTCGCGAGGGGGTGGACCGGTTAAGCTGGCGCGGTTTCTTTCGGGGAACGTGGCTGGGTTGACCGAGGCTACTCTGTCGCGGCTATGGAACGACCCTCACGAGCGGGAGCCATGTAGTGTTAGGGACTATATGGTCTGGGAGCAGGATCGTTGCCGGCTGGTGCGGCCTCAGGGCGCGAACGGAGATTACGGTGTCTCCGATAATGAGGGCTGGGCCGAGCCCGAGGGTCATTCCCGGACTCCGTTGGATGGTACAACATCCATTTATGTGACATATTTGGAGGGTTGAAGGATCCAACGAGGGGGGATGGCTACACGAAGCAAGAGTTGGCATGTCTGGGTTATGTCCGCCGTGTGTTTCGCCGGGACAGACTTGTCTGTTCTGCGAGCTGAACCCGGTCGGGCGTAGGCAGACCCCAAAATTGTTTCTGCGGTGGGGGCCGTTGGCTAGGCATATTTGTGAGAGCCACCTTCACACCGCTCCTCTATGGAGGTGCACTAGAACATTTAACGTGGCGAGTGGTTCGGTGGGCTGTTCAACGCTTAAGGCGACTGGACAGTACTACTCGACTCCTCGCCGCTGTGAGATGGTCAAGCATCTGATGGAGGGCCACGGACGTATGTTAATGGACGTCGTGAAGGGACTGAGTGTGATTCTGTGGGAGCCTCAGTCCGTGTCGAAGAGAGCGGTGTCCTTCACGATGAAGCAGCGCACGGACTTCCATTATAGCAGGGAAACCCTGACGCTGCCCAAGCAGCACAGGTTGATTGCCCTGTTTATATATGTTCCTGGGTCGGCGGAGGTACGTCGTGAGCGGTTTTACACCGGTCGCGGCGCATCTTCGGCGAAACGGGGCAGGGGTCGTGGTACTGTTGCCGTGAGGAGGGACCAGCAGGGGCGAGCGGCTCCTGTGGCCTCTTCGAGCTCTGGGCGGGGTGTTAGGTCCGTCCAGGGGAAAGGCAAGGGGAGAGGTAAGAGGTCCTCGTCCCTGGTGCCGCTGCGCGATGGCTCTGCCATTGAGCTGCAGCGGAATCAGGGGTCGGACAGGTCAGCTTCGCCTCCTCCACCGCCGCCTCCACCTCCTCCATCTGCTGCTCAGCAGGGGTTGAGAGACTGGCCTTAGTTGCCAGTCGTGACTATCGATCCGGAGGTAATGGGGTCGAGGGGCGTGCGCCGTCATAAGCGTCGGAAGGTCGTGACCGAGCTGACACCTGACACTCTGAGTGCGGTGGTGGCACGGGCTCCGCCGACCGTGGTGACGGTGCCAGTGGCATCGGTGTCGCAACCGGTATCATTAGGTCAGGTTCCGCGGCGACGGGTGTCGGCGGCTGCGGGATCTGCCTCTCAGTTGGCAGGGACGCCGTCTGCAAGCTCGGTTGCGAAACCAGCGGCGACTGCTCCTGTGGTTAGTTCCTCTCCAGTGATGGTACCTGAGCGACCGGTGGTGGCTGCGGCCCTGCTGGTCGATCACGGCGTCGCTCTGGCGTTGGATGGGATCACGGAGCGTCTCTGCGAGGCCAACCGTGTGGACGTAACGGCCAGGATTTCTGAGTCGGTCGGCGGCCTGGTCAAAGCCTTCATTGGGGGCTTTGACGCGGTCGTCGCGCAGACGCAGGAAGTTCTGACGCGTCAGGCTGAGGGAAGGCGTGGTGCTGACTTTGACAATGTCGTAGAGGACAAAAAGATTGTCGAGCGGAAGTTGGCAGTATCACGCGAGCAAAGGGCGCGGCAGGCTGCAGTCATTGACGATATCGACATGACTTTTTCTGCCGCGTTCCACTCGGACTTCCGGAGTTGGGATGGTTCATTGCGCACTTTGGATCTTTCCGGCTTCAGCATCGAGGACAGGCTGCACGGCCTGCCGGCCAGCTTGGTGGCTGATGCTGCTGCGGCACATCGGGCGCTGCTGGCGCGGGCGGCAAGGGCGCCTGCTGACGTTGACGACGATGTTCAGATGACAGGTGACGGGAAGGTGGACGGCGATTACTCGTCGTTCTGTCCTGTCTGGTCAATTTTGGACGTCACGTCGAAATTCAGATGACAGGTGACAGGGTGGTGGACGACGGGTAACTGATGGTACAGTTGCGCGTCGCTCTCCTCTGTCCGAGGGATTCTGGATACTGTGATGTCTCGGATGACAGGTGGCAGTTAGGTTAGCGGTGGTTGACTGCTCGCGCAGGTGATCGGCGCTAGCCCTGTCCGAGGGATTCCGGGTTCCACGTCGGGGGTAATTGAAAGACCAGCACCCCTGTGGCGGTTATTAATTTTTTTTTTTTTAAATACACATTAATATTATATAAAATAATTTTTTTTCTCATAGTTCATCTCCCTTAAGGAGGTGGATACCGCCTTGTATATATATATATATATATTGTTACTAATATAATATTGTATATACCTTTTTAGTACTACGGTGCTATTTTTACATTGATAACCATGATGTATTTAGCATATCGTACTGCTCTATTCCAACATTATTTTTCTTTGCAGTACGATTGTTCATGATATATGTTATGGTGAAGAGCTTAGCTTTCTCCCGATTGGAGGATCTAGCTTCTTGTGTTCTGCCTATTTTTCTGCAGTAGGGGTCGGAATAATTTTTTTTTATATATATATACTAAATAAATTATTTCTAAAAATATTCCTCAACTTTCACCCCATTTTTGACTTCCTTGTTCCACACTATTAGGACATATTATATTCTAAATTTATTTAGTGGAACGGGGTGGTCAATGGTGTGGGAGTTGGTGGGTAGACACTGTCCATTTTACACTAAAAGATTTTCCTATGCAGTGTCGCCCTGGCTCTTATTTTATGCTGCATTCTTTATTTTAAATTACTACTATGGTAAGCGCTTCCGGCAGAACATGAATGACAGCGTGTGCGTCGGCTCCTGTTATAACAGGGGAGGATGCACATGGGGTGTAATTTTCTTTGTAGGAGGCCGGGTTCTTGCTGGCGCCCATTGCTTCTTATAAAATGTATTGCATACCTAAACGTTGTATCTGCGGAGACTTTCTCAATTGTTATAAGTAACACCGCCCTTCTACTTTCATGCATTCTGCACCGGAGCGGGGCACCGAGCGTGGCGGGTCCTGGGTGTGGCTGTTTGACGTGTCCGCGGTGTAATACCGTCTGTGATCTACTGGCCAGGCGACGCGGGCACAAGGAGGACGGACTGAGGAAGCTCGAAGAGGAGCCGCTCCGCGTAGAAGGAGGAGCGCCCCGCTAACGGTTCTTCTGAGATGGGGGGCGGACTGAGTAGTTCCTTGCTTCCTTCTGTCGAGGGGGTTCCACTTGTGGGGTATGAACTCTCTCCCAGCAAAAAACATTCTATACACCAACTACATAGAGGCTGGGAGAGGTCGTCTTTGTGCGACTCATTTAAAGACTCTTTCTTCACCTAGATTGATGACATGTTTGCCTTGCAGCTAGCTAGATTCACATCGCTATTTCGCTGCAGGCAGGTCTAGGAATTGCGCAAAAGGATACATAGCTTTGTAAGGCTTCTCTCCCTTTCAAGTTAGTTCTCATGTTGACTTCTATCATTTCTCGATTCTCATCGGTTTGCATTTTGCAACCGGTGAGACTCTAAGGGGGGCAGTGTAGTAGTCTGAACATGAGCTCTACTATCACGCGGTAGCAGCGGAGACTACGACACCATCAGCACAGTACCATTACACTGCGCTAGGTGGCGGCATGTGTAGCCACCGGTCAGACCCCAACTGGGCTGACCTCTACTGCGTGTGGTTGACCCACCCCCCCCACACACACCTATAGAGTCGATGTGGAATCTGGCGAGTCAGGGGG
>JASIRB010000216.1:15000-24997 GCA_030323885.1 Branchipolynoe longqiensis
AGGGTTGGATGCAATGGTTCTCCACTTGTCCCGATGGTGTGCTGTTCTGATAGAGTGTGAATAATTCAAGCCTGTCCACTGTGAAATATTTGTAAACCATGATGTTCTTGGTCTCCCTCTCCCTCTGCTGCCATTCACCTTCCCTTCCAACAATGTATGGTATATTGAACTCTGACGAATGATGTGGCCAAAATAAATAAGTTTCTTTGTCTGTATAGTGGCAAACAAGCTTTTCTTATTTTTAATTTTTCTGAGAACTTCTTTGTTGGTGATCTTCTTTGTCCATGATATTTTCATCATCCTTCGATAAGTCCACATCTCAAATGCTGCTAAACGTTTGTACATTTTCTTAGAGATTGTCCATGTCTCAGCCCCATACATTAGAGTAGACCACACATAACACTGAAGAATACGCTTCCTTGTTTGTATTAATATCTTACTTGATGTTAACACTCTATACATTTTGGAGAATGTTGTTCGGGCTATTGTTATCCTTCTTTTAATTTCTTCCTCACATCTCCCATCATTTGTAATCTTTTGTCCGAGATATATGAATTCGGATACTTGTTCTATGTTTGTGCCATCTATGGTTATATTGATATTTGGTTTATCTGTCTTTTTACTTATAACCATTGTTTTGGTCTTCCTGGCATTCATCTTCATGTTGAATAGTATTCCAGCTTTATTGGTTCTATTCACAATATCTTGTAGGTTTTTCTCACTGTCTGCTAGTATTACACTGTCATCGGCATATCTATGTTAGCAATATGTTAGCAATACCATATTATTTTTATTTATCCCATAAAATTATTCAAAAGTACGTTTATTCGATTTTGTGCTAAAGTGAAAATGGGAAAAATTACACATTTGCATAAAAATTAACACAAACCTTTTTTTCTAGTAAGACACAATTTTGTCTGCTTAACTGTAATCAATCAAATATGTTCTGTATGTTATAATGATGTTCTGGATGTGTGTTTACTTTCCACGTTGCATGGGACATTTTAACATAATCTTTAATTTGCATAAGATAATAATCAAAAAGTGAAATAGCTTTCTTTCAACTCTGACATATCCATAACAATTAACATGTAAATCTTCATATGAATATGGGTTCTGCTATTATTTAGAATGCTTTCTACTATTATTTGGAATGTTTTATGCTATTGTCATGGGTGTGATGAAAATGGGAAATATTGCGCCTAGAGCGGGACTTGAACCTACATCTCTTTGCATTGTGGGCCAGTGTGCTAACCATTACACCACCTAGGCTCCCTGATATCACCATGCTACCCAGGCCTACCTGTCTATTTGGCTCCTTGCCTGAGAGGTCAGTGCAGACCACTACACTTGTCGCCCTGGAATTGTTAACCTTTTAATGCTTACAATTTCATACATACAGGCAATGCACACATATTCATACACAAGGTATGTTCAACCACCATAAAGCGCATAGCTTGTTTAGGATCCTGGTCACGGAACCAGTGTCATGCGTCTGATGAAAATGGGAAATATTGCGCCTAGAGCGGGACTTGAATCCACATCTCTTTGCATTCCGGGCCAGTGTGCTAAGCATTACACCACCTAGGCTCCCTGATATCACCATACTACCCACGCCTCCTGTCTATGCGGCTCCTTGCCTTAGAGGTTAGTGCAGACCACTACACTATTATTTGGAATGTTTTCACTTTTGGCTTCCATCTCACAAAAGTAGTACCCAGTTTCAGAGAACGACCGATGTACAAAGAAAGTACCTTACACCAATTTCACAATAATTATTGTACTTTTATTTCAATGGTGAACACTCGGGATGAGGTCATTTAATGTGGACCGTTTGCATAAGTATAGGTAACTTACGCCACCTAACGGTAAACATCGAGAAGTGCATAAACTATATGAAGTACAATATGATGGCCTTATAACCAATCAAATCTAAACCGTTCTGGTTTGTTTGCATACACAGGAAAACTGAATTAAATAAACAAAAACCAACAAAATAAGGTTATTGCAACAGTGAGCTGTATGGACCAGGCATTGCTATTGTGTTAATTTATTGGGCATTTACATGCAGGTTAAACCTTCCCAGGGCTGGGCCTAGGGTTGTTGGCACCCAGCGAAAGCTGAACTTTGATGCTCATTGCCAGAGAATTGTGGGGAATTTACAGGAAGTTAAGGGGCTGTCACATTAGGGTTTTTTGCGGGAGCGTATGGCGGCGTAAGCGCGTTACGTCATATACGTCGGCATACGCCGTATACGCTACTCATACGCTACGCATACGCCGCCAGATGCCGGCCAGTCCGGTATGTGAAGCGTATGAGGCATACGCCGCCATACGCTTTCATAAATCCGTCCGTCCAAATTTTTTTGTGCATGCTAAAAAAAAACGCGACCTATGAGGGCGTATGGCCCATACTGTCAAAAAATGTCACAGCATGCTCCCCATACGCTCCTCATACGCTCCTCGTAGGTTCCACATACGCTCAAAACCACCCGAAAGGTCACCAAATGTCATCATAGGCCGGCACGCGCAGGACCTACGTAGGTTTTCAATACGCTCCCGCCATACGCCGTAATGTGACAGGGCCTTTAGATTTGTATGCTTTAATTGTTGTTTGTCATTGTTGTCAGAAGCATCTTTCATTCTCGTATTAAAGCTGCATAGTCCGATGAATGCATCACATTTTCGAAACCAAAGCAATTATCTAGATTTGATTCTACATATCTAACTGAGATATCGGTGCACTTATTAAGCATTTGCTGCTGCATAGAAGGGAACAGTTAGTCAGGTTAATAGAACATGTTTCTGCTGAAGCCTATGGGGTGAGAGTTTTGACGTGCTTGCCAACATTATTTTTGCCTGTTTGTACTTCAAATATATCAGAAGTTAGTAATTTAAAATAAGAGTTACTTCAAACTAAGTAAGGTAGATTATAACAATCAACTTAATATTTATCTCAAAAAGTGACAGCAATTCAAAATCATTGGACTATGCAACTTTAATAATACCAGTCAGGCCAGTTGTCAGCACAGGTTAACAGCTCTAGTGACTAGGTCAGCACAATATAGATTAATCATTGAACAGCCTACGCACATTCAGAACAGTACAGTAAATAGACACAGTGTTAACAAATGGAATAATTGATTGCATACAATATCGTATATCATTAAGTTACCACAATACATATTCATTGAAATAACTTAACTAACTCAACAGACATTGAAATTTGCAGGTAATCATATAGCTACATCTAGATGATCGGCAAAGAAAAATTCTTAAAACTGTCAAGAAAAAGCACCATGCGTGATGTCATACCCATGGCATGTGACATCACGGTGTTATGAGTACACTGCGTGTGGCCTAATCGGAAGAGGTCCATAAGCATATTCAGCGCTGAATTGAGAGGGACAACCAGCCATGTTTGAACTTGACTGAGCCTGTTTGAACTTGCAGGAAATGGATTTTCCTCTTCTTGATTTTGCGAGAACTCAGTGTCAGCCAATCAGAGCTCTTCTTTTTTTATTGAAAATGGCCACCTCCATGGGGGCCGCCATTTGAAATCGAAAAGAACAGCTCTGATTGGCTGAGAACAGCTCTCAGTGTCAGCCAATCAGAACTGTTTTTTTTTTTAAATTGCAAATGGCGGCCCCATAAGGAGGAGTTTGGCCTCAGAAGTTGTTAAAGTGCTGTAAGTAAACACATTGAACGTAAACTGCTCGGAACTGCTCGCATCATTGCTAAAGTGCTGTATGTTGACACATTGGATGCACTGTCAAAGAATTAAAAGGTTGGGGCAGTACGCGCTAGATGGCGCCACCATACTTCGGCGGCCGCCGAGCGGGCAGGCCTAGTGGTGGCTGTAGTGTTCTTGTTATACAACAGGGGGCACCATAGGTGGTGTCAAGTGTAATCCAAGATGGCTGACCGCTGAGTGTTGATGTCACGTGCACTCCCTCTATAGCCGAATCTAGATGAATCGCACATGGAAAGCTCACTAAGTTCTTGGAGGCAGCTACGCACATAGTACGTTTATATTGTCGGTAACACTGATGGTAGTTCTGCTTGCACTCTAAGCTTACCGTTAAGACATTGGGGGCATTCGACTGGGCCCTTTCTATCCGCAAGATTTACGGATGGATCGGATGGAGCCACAACACACATCTGAATCATCAGTATATGAACCCACTTCTGGTCCCAGTCGAATAGGAATTTGTTCGGAAATATTTTGATATTCGGATAGAGAGGACCAGTCGAATGCCCCCATTTATTCATTTGGGCAAAAACCAAAATATACATATGTATATTTTTTAACGAACACGGACAGATAAAAAAAAAGACCAACAAAATAGCCAAACTTCTTCAACGAAGTGCCAGATTCCAAATAAGGACATTATCATTTTTTTGTTTCTTTGTTTTTGTTGTTGTTTTTTTGTGTGATGGGTGTATTTATGCTGCCCATAACGGTTAAGTCTAATGACTTGTTTTCGCCGCTAGACAGTAATAGTCTTGTGACTCCCCTTCTTTTTATCACTTTCAATTGAATTTGATTGATTGAGAACCTGTTCTTTCAGAAGGGACCACGTTATGCCAACACCCATTTGAGCCAGCTAATCACATTTGAATTCCCATCGGTTTGATGTGAATAATCTCCACATATCATGACCACAAATCCTAATTTGTAGAGCCTTATTCACACGTGTTTATGGAAACAAGGCTTGCATTCGGTTTGAAAAAAAACAACAACAAAAAACGATGACACTAATCTGTATAAATAAATATATAAATACCGAAGGATGGTTGGTGAGTAGCGTATACAGTGAAACCTGAGTAGCGTATACAGTGAAACCTATCTAAATCGACCGACCATGGGACCGACTTTAAGGGGTTCATTTAGGGAGGTGGTCGGTTTAGGGAGTTAGAATATCCTTACAATGGTAACTCAAATAAAGTGATCGATATAGGAGAGTGGTCGATCTGTGGAGGTAGTCGGTTAGAGAGGTTTTACTGTATATATATCAGTCAGCCTCACGAAAATGGGCCAATTGGTGGTTTATTTAAGATGTCGGCATTGCAATTCTTAAAGTGTAGTGCATTTCTTTGTTTTATATTAAATTATGCTAGAAACAAATCAGGTTGTTGTATTTTCTCTACCTTTACATTCAGGATAAATGTAAGGACTTTGCAACACCTCTGTCAATGCTAAATTATAATTATGCTGTTTGATGCCGACAGTCAATGCTTGACGCCGACAACTTTAACAGATGTCGGCGTCGCAATTCTTAAAGTGTAGTGCATTTCTTTGTTTTATATTAAATTATCCTAGAAACAAATAAGGTTGTTGTATTTTCTCTACCTTTACATTCAGGATAAATTTAAGGACTTTGCAACACCTCTGTCAATGCTAAATTATAATTATACCGATCGATGCCGACATCCATGCTTGACGCCGACAACTTTCCCCAATTGGCCTCTTTTCGTGATCCTGACTCATATATATATATTTCACCTGGTTCTCAGCCTTCAGGCTAATTATAGAACAGTGAGACGTGAGCATAACCCAATCCCGCATAGAGCATTCCCGGCTTGGCGCGTGAGGATGTGCCTGTACAACAGCACTCAGAAGCTGAGGTTCACGCATAGTTTAGCTTTACCACAGTTAATTATTTAGACCTAATCAATATGTAAAAGCCCAACCGAACTTGGCAACCTTACCAAGGTTTAGAATTTCAAATTTGAAATTACAAATTTGTTAAGTTTTCCCACGCCCAAATTGTTGGACACTGGTGGTTACAATGGAACTGGCTGCCAGTGTGCCACTGGGGGCCCCCTCCGGTTAGGAGGTTGTTTATATGAGTCAGCCTCACGAAAATGGGCCAATCGGTGGTCAACTGAAGATGTCGGCATCGCAATTCTTAAAAGTGTAGTGCATTTCTTTGTTTCATATTAAATTATCCTAGAAACAAATAAGGTTGTTGTATTTTCTCGACCTTTACATTCAGGATAAATTTAAAGACTTTCCAACACCTCTGTCAATGCTAAATTATAATTATACCGATCGACGCCGACATCCATGCTGGACGCCGACAACTTCCACCAATTGGCCTCTTTTCGTGATCCTGACCCATATATACTTGTTACGCTTGATCAATGGGGAGCACACATCACTGGGCGGTGACAACTTGGTTTGTGCCTAGCTAGCTCCATACTCCAAGGGAGTTAGCCATTACTTCGGTGTCTGTTAGGTAGGCCATTCCAAAGTGCACAAATTAAATGCCTTCCTGTGTCGGTTTGCAACCGGCATGTTGAGAGTGGGTCTCTCCCCACAGGGTTACATTGGTTACCTGTGGACTGTTCTGGTTTAATAGATTTATCGTGCATTCGATTGGTGCTCTCAGACTTGGTTGGCAACTTGGAAGTTGTAAGAAATTGCAGATTGGCGGTGTTGCTAAAAACCCCTCGTTTACAATGTATGCGGGATCGCGTTACACTCATCTCTCACTGTCCTCTAAATAGCCATGGTCCTGTCCTCGGTGAAACATTAATTAGGTTGCAATTATACCTTCTAATTACTAGCATAATTAATCCATATATATATGTAGTACTTGCATACGGGAACACCATTCTTCTAACGCCCCCAGAAATAGCAAGTGTTAAAGGGATCTGGTATAGGTCATTGAGACTAGAACTGTACTCAAACAGATCTTCTCCAAACATACCTTTTTAGTTTGTGTAACTAAATATGTGAAGCGAGACCCAAAATGGCTAATGTGCAATTACAACCTAGAGGGGTTCTGCAATCTGTGGGGAACCCCTCTAGGTCATGTGATGAGGGGATCCTACCCAATGACATCCTTCATACATTACAGATCTCAGCACTCTCCCTCCACATATTCGGTTGCATAAACTGATAAACAAGGCAACTGTGTTCTTAAGGAGCATTTGTCAGAGTACAGGTCCAGTCCCAATGGCCTATACCAGATTCCTTTAATGATGGTTTCTTTAGCTATAGTTGGGCCACCTGATGAACAATATGCAGCCACACAAGACTCCTATGTATTTTGGCTGAGAAAAGAGCACTGTATAAAAGGTTGACTGTGCTTGGATTATTTTTAATTGGTTCAACATTCAATAAGTTTGAAAATAGCATCAGCACCACTAAGCTCTTTGTGTTTGTATGTTTTGCAGCAAATTGAATAAGACGAGCCATAGCCATAAATACAGTATAACCCCGTTAAACCAAACTGAAAGGGACCCTAGAAATCTGTTTGGATTAACCAATCATTGGTTTAACCAAGCTTTGGCTTCGACTTTGACTTGGCTTTGGCAAAAAACATGGGTGCATTATGAATGTAATATACAATGTATGTGGACACTTTGATTATTGTTTTTTTAATGTATATACAGTATAACCCCATTAAACCAAGCTTGGTTAACCCAAACGATTGGCTAATCCAAACTTTTTCTGGCGGCCCGGCAAAATACTACCATTTATCATATAAAAAAAGTTGGTGGGGTCTCAGATGACCTTATAACCACATGAAATTTGGTTTAACCTTACTGGAAGTGGCCTGGGGTCCGAAAACTTTGTTTGGATTAACCGCTAGTTTGGATTAACCAACTTTGGTTTAGCCAACTCTTTTATAGGATAAATGGTAGTATTTTGCTGGGCCGCCGAAAAAAGTTTGGATTAACCGATCGTTTGGTTTCACCGAGCTTAGTTTAACGGGCTCATACTGTAACTATTTGATTTTGTAAAGTTTGTCATCTATGTATATGTGAATACATGTCTATCATTTCAAAAGGTTCAACAATTGAATAATTTTCTATAACCATGACCGTAGCTGGGAATTTTTGTTTGGGTACCCCAATTACATTATTAGAATGGACGAGTGCCGAAGACACAAGGCACAAGAGGGTTCTGGGAGTATTCCCCGTCCCCAACAGGAAATCGTTTCACCTTACAGGAACTGAAATATTATTTCCAGTCATTTCAGGGAGGTTACGTGCTGGGTTACTTTTGTTGTGGGTGTTGGGGAAACTTAAACCCTTGCTCACCCGCCAGTTACGGCCCTGATAAATAGGGCTATATATATTTGGAGTTTGAATGTTCGTAAAGCTAAGATTCCAGATATGCGGCATGCAAATGCGAATGCAAATGCAAATGCAAATGCGGCAAAAAATGGTAAAGCGTATAAATACACAGGGGTGGTTCCATATGTCGGTATGTGAATGTGAACACGAATGCGAATGCGGCAAATGGATTGACGAATGGACCGATCAGTGCGAATGCGAATGCTGCTGCGTTTGCCATAAAAAACAACAGTAACTTTGACTTTCCTTCACAAATTTGGAGCAAAAACCCCCAAAAATATCATAGGTATCTTTTTTTCCTTTCTTTTTTTTTGTTTAACGACCCCCCAGCACAAAAAGTAGACATCGGCTAGTGGGGGTTGAAATGGATATCTATGCCGGATACTGCATTCACATTCACATACCATGTATATGGAATCTTAGCTTAAGACTAAATGCTTTAACATTACACCGACCCTTTTTATTTTAACAAGATGGTGCAATGTACGTCTTATCAAACGGACAATATTGTATAGAGTGATATTTAGATATAGGGTACATTTGTGTTACCAGTATCTGATTTTCAAATCTCTGGGCTAGAAAATAACTGAATTGACTACATCACGGTTCCAACTGCGCATGCGCTGAAAACGGCGTTGGGAGCAAAGCAAAGGCGTATGCCCATTGAGTTTGCCGATACGCATAGGGCAAAACTGGCATTTTATTCAAAATAACTAGAAATACATAACAATTTGGCATAAACATGGACGGAAGGATGCAATATAATAATATAATGGATATGTTTAAGACACAACTCTCCATAAACCATAGAATATAAATAAAAACATGAATAAAATAAATAAAACTGACTCTGGCTATGGCTCTAACACTAGTCTGAGTGCCTAGATTTGTCTAAATCTAAATGCACATGGCATAAGATGTGCTGGTTATATTGATGTAAATGCAATGCTGGATAAAAGATTAATATCTTACTTTATTATATATATTTTTTTAGTTGGTATTCTATGTTTCAAACAAGAGCTGAGATGAGCTGAAACTAACACATTTCATAGCTGCACCCAGTGTATTAGCATGTGCCATATGCTTCTCCTGGCTTTGTTTTGCTCTGATGCATCCCACAACGCGCCGCGCCACTGGAACCGTGATGTAGTCTATACCAGATATACTGCACCCACACCTACACTGCTGCCAGCATTTACCGGTGTAGCCTATACAGTGCCTGTCTCACTAATCTAATACAAATTCTGTTTTAAAAACTACCATCAAATATATATTTTCAGTTGTACACACAAATGAATCCTCATTTGTTGTCAATAAACAGACATTTGCATCGAATATAAGTTTGGTCGAACAAGTTAGCCCAAATATTTAAAAAAAAGTTGGTGATTGTCCTTTTGAAATAAAAATCTGGGTGGGGCGGGCGGTTTATAATATATATATTTGTTAAATGCCCCCTCCACTCTCCACCCTGCTCCCTCTCGTTCCCAGTTCCCTCCCTATCACCCCTCAAATCCGTCTCCATTCCTTTCCTGCACTGCCCTGTCCATTCCTCCTTCGTCACTCCCCTTTCTATTTACCACTTCACCCACTCCACTCACTCCCCTTTCCATCTCTCACTCCACCCGCACTCTCCATTAAAAAAAATAAATCAGGGGCGGGTGATTTCTTAGGCACGGGTGGGGACGATCACCAATTTAAAAAAAAACATTTGGCCTTATTGTACAAGTGCAACGATGTCATTAGAAGTTTCCAACAAGAAGGTGCGCGGTGCTCGTTCCCCGACGTTGTAACGCGGACGGAGCCTCGCTCTGGCAGCCTCGTTCTGATGGAGCCTCGCTCTGACAGCCTCGTTCTGATGGAGCCTCGTTCTGAGTTTCACGACGAGTCCTGTGAGGCTGTCCGCTTGT
>JASIRB010003241.1:0-89858 GCA_030323885.1 Branchipolynoe longqiensis
GCTATCTTAAGACGCCTCTGGGTGTCAGGATAGTCAATGACTTGAGGGTGGCCGCGGCACTATGCTCTGAGGATGCGAGTGTTGGGTTGGGGGGAGACGCTTAGGCGTTCTCCTTTGGCCCTTTTTATTGTGCACATCATAGACGCTCAATAAAGTGTCCGACCCAACACTCGTCTTCCTTCTCTTCTTATTACATAGCCTAACTTTATAGGATGTATAATGAATTATGCAAATATAAAACAGGCGGAGTTTCATATTATTATTATTATTCATATATTTGTTTATTATATTATTGTCCAATCGCTGACCTGCCCGGGATTTGCCCCGGCTAGCCGGGCCCGAGCGCCACCACCGGGCGATATCTGCCCCGGGCAGTCACTCTGCCTCCTGATTTCAAACTTTACCGATATGCCCTTTTTATTGTGCACATCATAGACGCTCAATAAAGTGTCCGACCCAACACTCGTCTTCCTTCTCTTCTTATTACATAGCCTAACTTTATATATATATATATACAGTGAGTCAGGATCACGAAAAGAGGCCAATTGGGGGAAGTTGTCGGCATCGATCATTGGATGTTGGTGTCGATCGGTATACTTATAGTTTAACATTGACAGAGCTGTTGCAAAGTCTTTAAATTGATCCTGAATGTAAAGTTAGAGAAAATATAACAATCTTATTTGTTTCTAGGATACTTTAATATAAAACAAAGAAATGCACAACACTTTAAGAATTGCAACGCTGACATCTTAAATAAACCACCAATTGGCCCATTTTCGTGAGGCTGACTCATGTATATATAAGCACATATATGCTTGCATGTATTTGTGTATATATATATGTATCTGTATATACATTATCTACTAATTTCTGCATACATCCCCCCCGTTGGGAACCGGGGTAGAATAGTTCCCTTGCACCCCCTTGCAGATCGTAAAAGGCGACAAATGGGGCGACTCGTTTGCCGTGAGTTGCAACTCGTGTCGGTGGAGGAAGGGATCCTGGTGCTTGAGGACGGTGAGCAGCAATTGCTCTCACCGATCCAACACCACACTTTGGCCCCGACTTCAGCTAGACGAGTGGTTGGATTGGCCCGGTCCAATCAATCAGCTGGTCACACCTTGCCCTAGGATAGTAAGCACATTCATAAAAACACAACAGATCAAAGCTACTGTGGGAAAATGGTTATTGTACATCCTGTGAACTAAAGCTATTCCTAGAAGGCGGTGGCTAATGGGTCAATCAAGTAATGACTGCAGATTTGTTTGCCTCATTATTTGAGTATACCGTCCTTGTATCCCTGGTGTGCATCTGACGGATACCGCAGCTCTGCACATCCCCTTGTAGGACTCCGTGGTGGGTGGGGACCAAGGATGACGAAAAATGAGTAAATATATATGGCAAATAACTACCCCCCAAAAAAGAAAAGACAAATGGCTGACAACTCGGACTCCGAAAACGATGATCCCATTATGGAAAAAAATTGGCCGCGATTCATTGTGATCACTTTCACTGACTCGGCTGCCAAGCCCTCTTGCTTTGCCATTGATAAAGGCATCAAGGGGATAGCGGACACTGTCAAAAAGGTCATAAGAATGAAGTCTGGTGATTTTCTGGTTGAGTGCGCAAAGAAGGCCCAAGCCGACAACCTGCAGCGTGCCAGCACGTTGGCAGGTGTCGGCATAAAGGCCTCTCCTCACCGCACCCTCAACTCTAGTAGAGGAGTGATCCGAACTAGAGATCTAAGTGAGGTCGGTGAGGATGAGATCGCACTCGAGCTGAAACCACAAGGTGTACAAAACGTTCGAAGGATAACCATACGGAAAGAAGGTAATGAAATTAAAACAAACACCTACATCCTCACGTTTAGTACACCAGTGCCGCCCCAGAAACTTAAAGTTGGTTACCTCAGTGTTGGCGTGGATGCTTTTATCCCGAATCCTCTTCACTGTTTCAAGTGCCAAAAGTATGGACACGGAAAGGATAACTGCAAACACGAGGTAACCTGCTTCCGATGCGGCCAGACGGGTCATGACAACACTGATTGTCAAAACCAGGCAAAATGTCCCAAGTGCCTAGGTCCCCATATGGCCATGTCGAAGGATTGTCCTGTTTGGATGAAAGAGAAACAAAACCAGCAGGTTAAAACTGAAAACCGGATAAGCTACCCGGAGGCTCGGAAACAGGTGGAGGGGCTTACCCCTTCACTTGCCAAGAGCTATGCCGTGGTGGCAAAGCCCGTTACCAGGACAATCGATTGCCAGACCGATTTGACATGGCTGTCGGGAGAGAGGCCCATGGCCCGCTCACCGACCCAGAGTCCGAGTGTAAAGCCATTTGGAAAAAAATCAGAAATGAAGTCTGCCTCTGTTCAGACAGAGACGGCTTCAAGTTCTACACACAAAAAAAAGGAAAAAGGAAAAAAAGAAGTAACAAAGAAAAGCGCTTTAGTGTGCGAAGGACCACTATCGGGCCTTATGCCCAAGGGGGCAGCATCCCCCATCCCCACCGGAAATCAGTTTTCTGTACTTGCAGGATATTGATATGGCCGAGGTTCCCCCAAGCCGCGGCCGTAGCGTGGTCCCAAGGTGAAACTTGTGGGACGTCTCCCTGTCACGCCGCCAATATGACAGGCACACATATAATACAATGGAACTGCCGAGGTTTTAGAGCAAACTTGAATGAAGTGCGATTGCTTTGTGAGAGGCTTGACCCTCTTGCCCTTTGCTTACAAGAAACCTATATAAAGACAACTGATCAGATTTCTTTAAAACACTACAATATGTATCACTCTTATGCACCGGATGGGGAACGAGCCACTGGTGGCTCATCCATTCTGGTGCGTGAAGATGTAATACACACCCCTATCACCTTAAATACAACTTTTCAAGCAATAGCCATTCGAATTAGTCTAGATAAAACCATTACAATATGCTCCATATATATCCCCCCTAACTCCATATTTTCAACACAAGATTTAGAAACTTTAGCTGGTCAGTTGCCTCCCCCCTACATTTTAATGGGGGACTTCAATGCACACAACCCCATGTGGGGTGGTGCAAACACAAACAGCAAGGGCAGGGGAGTTGAGAATTTCCTGAGCAATCATGCTTTAAGCTTTCTGAATGATGGGTCCCATACTTATGTTCATCCTGGGTATGGGACCTGCTCTGCAATTGACCTCACTATTTTGCAACCGGGTCTCCTCCTGGACTTCTCATGGAGAGTCTGGAATGACTTTTGTGGAAGTGACCATTTCCCTATCGTGATTACGACTAAGGGACCAGCTCGGAACCGGAAGGAACCGAGCTGGCGGCTGAGCAAAGCCGACTGGTCACTGTTCCAGTCACTCGCCCGTGAGAGGTTCGCGGGAGTAGCCCGCAATGATCCTGTTGCAATGAAGACATTCACAGAGATCTTGGGGTCGATTGCAGAGGAAACCATTCCTAAGACCATCATCATTTCCAAAACATATAACAAATCCTTGGTTTAATGTAACTTGTAAGAACGCGATCAATGAGCGGAAAAAGGGGCAATGTTTGTTCTTCCGGCGGCCTACCGCTGAGAACCATGTTCGTTTTAAAATGCAAAGGGCTCGGGCTCGCCAAATTATTAGGGAGGCGAGGAGGCTGTATTGGAGACAATATGTCTCCAGCATAACCACTCGCACCCCACTTTCTAAAATATGGACCATGATCCGGAAAATAAAACAAAAATACGCTGGCTCATCGGTCCAACACCTAAAACATAATAATACTCTTTTAACTTCCGTAACTGACATAGCCAACCTTCTTGCCAGTACTTTCTCCCAGAACTCATCTGTGCAAAACTGCCTTCCGGCCTTTGCACAGATGAAGTTGCGCCTGGAAGGACAACCTATGAATTTCAAATCTAATAACTAACACTGAGCACTACAATAGTTTGTTCACAATAGATGAATTAAAGCACGCTTTAAATCGATCGCATGACACTGCAATGGGTCCAGACAAAATACACTACCAATTTTTAAAACACATCCCACCAGCACCAAAAGAACTGCTTCTGCACCTTTTTAATAATATTTGGCGCACGGGAGACATCCCAACCTCCTGGCAAGAGGCCATCATTATTCCCATCCCCAAACCGCAGAAAGACCATAGCGAGCCCGGGAACTACCGCCCGATAGCGCTTACAAGTTGCATTTGTAAAACTTTCGAACGAATGATTAAAGATCGCCTCGTCTGGATCCTGGAGTCGGAGCACCATCTAACCGACTTCCAGTGTGGTTTCAGGCGGGGGAGGAGTACCCTCGACCACTTGGTCCGATTGGAGTCATTCGTTCGAAATGCCTTCATAAACAAAGAACATGTCGTGTCCGTATTTTTCGACCTCAAAAAGGCATACGACACGACATGGAAGTACGGCATCCTGAAGGATTTGTTCAATATGGGCTTTTGAGGGCGCTTGCCCATTTTCATTTCAACATTTTTATCAAACTGGAACTTTAGAGTTCGGGTCAATGCTACCATCTCTGATCCTTTTGATCAGGAGATGGGTGTACCTCAGGGTAGCATTCTATCTGTTAACCTTTTTGGCATTAAAATTAACAATATAGTCAAATCCATTAAGAGTACTGTATCCTGCAGTCTCTATGTAGATGACTTTTTAATATGTTATAAAGGTAAAAATATGAACACTATAGAACGGCAGCTCCAATTAAATATAAATAGCCTGGAAAATGGTTTTAGATTCTCCAATGATCCCATAAAGGTCGTCAAAGAGAACAAGTTTGTAGGAGTCATCTTTGACAACAAATTATCTTTTATCCCTCATATTAAGTATTTAAAGTCCAGATGCCTTAAGGGACTGGACATTTTAAAAGTTCTAGCCCACACACAGTGGGGAGCAGATAGCACTGTTTTTCTCCAATTATATAGAACTTTAATACGTTCAAAATTGACCTATGGCTGTATTGTTTATGGTTCAGCCAGGAAATCATACATATCACAGTTAGACACTATACACCATCAAGACCTTCGGCTGGCCCTGGGGGCATTTAGAACCTCGCCCGTCCAGAGCCTTTAATTTGAAGGCCGAGAGCCTTCCCTTAAGAGTAGAAGGCTCAAACTGTCTATGCAATATGCGATAAAATTAAAATTAAATATTTTAAATCCTGCATATAACTACATTTTTATGCCACCATATGAACGCCTCTATGAATCAAGGCCAACATACATAAAGCCATTAGGCCTCAGAATAAAGCCTCATTTGGAGGACCTGGGGGCAAATCTACATAATACAGCACCCTCAAAATATTCAGATGTTCCTCCCTGGCAGCTGAGGAAACCAAACATCATCCTCCAGCTGGCCATGACGAAGAAATCTCAAACGTACCCACTTTCATATCATGAAAGCTTTATCGATGTGCGAAGTGCTTTTAGCTCCCACCTAGCCGTTTACACGAATGGGTCAAAGACAGACAACAGAGTCTCTGCGGCAGCAATCGTCCACGGACGTGAATTAGGTATGCATATTCCAGATCAGAGTTCTATCTTTACTGCTGAGGCACGAGCACTCCTACTCGCGTTAGAGTGCATCGAAACCTCAGCCAGTCATAAATTCATCATTTTCACTCACTCTTTTTCCGGCCTTCAGGCTTTAAGCAATAGGAAACTGGACCACCCAATACTACTTAAAGTACTCATTAAACTAAACTCTCTTTCAATAGCAAAATTTGACATTCACCTATGTTGGGTGCCTAGTCATGTGGGTATCCCAGGAAATGAGAGAGCAGATCAAGCGGCCACTCGAGCCCTGACTGCTCCTTTGGAACACTGTCATATTCCCCACTCTGATCTGAAACCTACCATTCAAAAATACATTTGGAACCTATGGCAGATCGAATGGGATGAACACCCAGACAACAAACTCCATAGAATTACCCCCTCTGTGAACGGACTGCCGCAGAGTCGCCTGGAAGGTCGACACGACCAGGTTGTTTTAACAAGATGCCATATTGGCCACTCGTGGCTAACACATGTTTTTCTGCTCAAGGGGGAGCCTCCCCCTGAATGTATTGGATGTCAGTCCCCATTGACATTAAAACACATTTTGTTAGACTGTGTGGATTTCATGGCCCTGCGCCAACAGTTTTACACTGTAAACAACATGCATGACCTTTTTACTAAAGTAAAACAGGAAGACATTTTAGCCTTTTTGAGGGCAGCTGGTTTGTACCAACTCATATAGGTTTTTAAACAAATTTCATCAGTGAATAATACTATCATTTAGACTTTTATTTAGCTATATGATTGTGAGTTTACAAAATTCATGAGTGTCCATTGACACAAAATTGATTGTATGCTTTTACATGTAAAAGCGATGGTTTGAACAAAAACAAACATTTCTCGCTGTGAATATGGCCTATGTTGCCGACACGGCGTAAAGCAACCACCAATCAATCAATCAATCTGCATACATCCCAGGACCCCGGCCTCCCCATCCCAATGTGTCCCCCTACCCCCTGCTCGCTCAGCTGTCACCCTGGGAGGGGAGGCGGGACAGGACTCCCGGCTTGCTGGAGGCGGTAGGCGGGAGGCGGGACGGGACTCCAGGCTTGCTGGAGGCGGGAGGAGGGAGGCGGGACGGGACTCCAGGCTTGCTGGAGGCGGGAGGAGGGAGGCGGGACGGGACTCCCGGCTTGCTCGAGGCGGGGGGAGGGAGGCAGGACGGGACTCCAGGCTTGCTCGAGGAGGGAGGCGGGACGGGACTCCCGCCGGGAGGAGGGAGGAGGGAGGTGGGACTGGACTCCCGGCTTGCTCGAGGCGGGAGGCGGGAGGAGGGAGGTGGGACGGGACTCTCGGCTTGCTCGAGGCAGGAGGAGGGAGGCGGGACGGGACTCCCGGCTTGCTCGAGGCGGGAGGAGGGAGGCGGGACGGGACTCCCGGCTTGCTCGAGGCGGGCTCCGAGCCTCATCAGCCGGTATTCCGGCCTCTCAATTCCGGGACTCCCGGCTTCCCATGACTAAGACCCTCAGCCTCCTGCCACCAACCACCCAGCCGTGAGAAAGTGAGAAAGTGAGATGACCATGCACCTGGTGGTAATTAATCCATATTTCTTTTTCAGTTCGTAGTTATTTTTCATTTTTAGCATTGTTCTTTTTTTTAAATATAGGTTTCTTGTAATATCATTGCTATTGCTCTCGTTATTGCCACCATGCAACTACCTTTATTAGTGGGTGTAATAATAACAATAACAACAAGAGAAATTATAATAAATATAATTATAATAAAGCTATTTAACAAAAGTAATCTGATATACTCTATATGTATGCACACCGGGAGTCACGGCAGGGCAGGCCGGGAGTCACGGCAGGGCAGGCCGGGAATCACGGCAGGGCAGGCCGGGAGTCACGGCAGGGCAGGCCGGGAATCACGGCAGGGTAGGCCAGGAATTACGGCAGGGCAGGCCGGGAATTACGGCAGGGTAGGCCAGGATTCACGGTGGGGCAAGCCGGAAGTCACGGCAGGGCAGGCCGGAAGTCACGGCAGGGCAGGCCGGGAGTCACGGCAGTGGATTCTGGATATATCATACAATAATAGGAATAACAACAATAACGATGTGCTCTTCGGGACCAGGCAAACCAAAAACAAACAAAATCAGCTGTCAAATAGCCGAGACGCAGCCAGAGATGGGAGACAGCTACAGATAGCTAGGCATAGCCCAAGAAAGGCACCTCAGCTATGACACCTGCATATCAAACACAATAAAAAAAAAAACCATAACATATGGCTCCCCTCAAAACTAAGGTACTTCATGACAGAGAGCATGTCAATTAAAATCTATAAAGGCATCATCCTCCCATACTTTGATTATTCGGACGTAATATACATGGGGGGGCGGGGGGGGGGGGGGGGGGGGGGAACACAAGGCTCCTAAACAAGCTACAAATACTCCAAATAGAGCCCTTAAAATATGCCTTCATGTACATAGAAGGTACACTAGACCTACACCTAAAATGCAATGCAACACTATTAGCAAGCCGGAGGGAACTCCACCTTAAATTACTTGCTCACCACTACACAACACAGCCAGATCACAGCGTGAATGCGCCAAGAAATACCAGGCACATGGAAGCCCCAGTCCTAACGGAAGTCATATGCAACACAAAAATCAATGAAAGGAGTAGATTTGCTATGGCCGCCCAAGCCTGGAACAAGCAACCCCCCAATAGCAAGATCAATAAAAGATCTTAATAAATACAAACGATTTCTAAAAGAACAAACGATAAGAGACATGCAGAATTAGCATAGAAACTAACATAAAAATATAAAAATATACATATCAAACCAGCTTCATAGCTGTCCATCGACAAAAACAAGCACCCTCAAAGGAGCTTAGTCGCTATGGGCAGAATAAATACTGTATCAATAACAAAAAAATATAAAATAAATATACATATCTAATATGTGTAATAACTAATATGCATTTAATATGCACATGCATGGTACATGCTATAATTAACTAGTTGTATCCCCGTCGAAATGCCACCTGCCTGATAAAGAAATTGAATGACTCGGTTTCATCATATCTGCACCAAAAAAATGACAGTCATAATTACCCAGGAGAAGGTCGCTGACATACTCGAAGAGTGCTCGGCCTGGATGGACAAACAAAAAGAAACCAGAAAAGAAATTCAGAGACTTGTTGGCAGGCTACAACATGTCGCCAAATGTGTAGTGCCTGCCAGGCGATTTATGTCTTGAATTTTGCATGCCTACGTGATGCACCATTTTATGGCAGACACAAAATCACTGACAAACTCCAAAGTGATGTCAGATGGTTCCTCCGGTATGCCACAGAGTCAAATGGAATTGTGCTCCTCAAAACCGATGACAAGCCACCTTGGGTCATTGAGTGTGACTGCTCCATGCATGCCGGAGGGGCCTTCTCGACTTCTCACTTCTACTCTGAGACCTACCCAGAGCCTATCACAAGAAGACACACCAACATCGTCCACCTGGAGGTCTTGACCTGATAGTGGCACTCAGGACCCTTGCACCCAAGAGACCTGAGGACTACACAATTATTATCAACATGGACAATTCCGCCAACCAGCAAGTGCTGGCCTCAGTTGCAGGGAGAGACCGGGTCCTTACTGCATGTGCCCGCAAGTTATGGCTCTATGCAGCCACTCACAACTGTAATGTTGAGATCATTCATATGTTTGGCAAGGAGCTGGTTCTTGCAGACACTCTCAGCAGGCGGGCACTCCAACCATCGGCACACCAAAAACCCACACAAATGACGAGAGGCCTTAACCTAGTTGAAATGAAAGTCAAATTCAATAATATCTTTACTGCAGACTTTTGATTAATCTGGGACCCTCGCATTTAATTGGCTCTCTGTTCCCACATTACTCCAATGAGCTCCACGCCAGGAACCTGGAGGTCTACATCGCCGGGCTAGCGCTTGTCACCTGGAGGAACAAGGCCATACAAGCCAAGAAGTATCTCCGCTTTGCCACCTTACATGCGGTCAACCAGCTAGCCCCATTGCAGTATGACCTTCTAGCCTACACTCTGCACCTTAAAGACACAGTCTTAACACCTGGAGCAGTTATGAACTACATCATCAGCGCGAGAACTTGGGTCCTACTATTTGGAGGCTCCCCCGTGGGCTTTGACACATATCCAATGGTCCTAATGAAAAAAGGTGTGCAACACCTGTCACGCCACACACCCACCCAAGCCGCACCATTGTCACCTTCCCATGTCCTCAAAGTTGTCACCTACCTGATATCAGCCGGCCCCGATGCAGCAGTACTCATCGCCGCTATTCTCATGGGTTACTACACCCTTCTCAGGCAAGACAATCTACTCCAGAATAACTTGTCTAACGACCCCAGCCACACCCTCAAGATGAGTGATGTCATAAGAACCCGCCACGGGCTGACAGTAACAGGCAACTCCACCAAGACCAGATGGAGAGATAACCAACGGTACGCCATCTCCATACCACCGGTAACCAGTTCCGCTGCATGCCCTGTAGCCGCCTGGGACCACTATGTACGATCCCAGCGGCCACCCCCTATGGGCCCAACATTTGTCCTGCATGAAGGAATGCCCCTCCAGGCACACATTCTGCTAGCAGCCCTCTGGAGTCCCTGATATGGACTCCTACACGCTCCACAGCCTATGCAGAGGTGGTGACCAAACCATGACTGCAGCAGGTGGGTCCCTCCAAGAGATTATGGACCTTGGTGCCTGGACCTCCACCGCCGTGCACACTTACGTCCCTAGGGACCTGGTTGCTTCCGGGCCTCGAACCCTCCCTTTAACTGGCTGAGCACTGAGCAGATGAGCTGTAATTGTGAAATGTTAAAAATAAAAGTCCACTATACCAACTTTGTCTCCATCCTGTGAATTGGTGTAGAAATATATGTTACAGGTAGTAGCTAGATAACTATAACCTGTCCAATTACACCATGTAGAATCACGCCCAGAACCAATGGATTGTTGGTAAACCAGGCTCTGCATGTCCATCGGTTAAGGAAATTCAGCTTGGATGTCGAAATGTACAGCTTTGTGTGTATGTGGGTCATGGTCAATGATCGATGACTACAGCCAGGCCTTTTCTGTACCTGTATAAGCATGAAGATAGGGGTACTACTGATTTCGCGGATTTCCGAGATTTTTCCTGGAGCAATAAGTGTATACTAATACATTGTTCAAACGCCGCAGCACTATAAGTGTATACTAATATGTTGTTTTATGCTGCAGCACCATCAGCGTATACTAATATGTGGTGCAGACGCTGCAGCACTATCAGCGTATACTACTAATACGTGCTTCAACCATATTTGTATGAAACCCGACTTCCGGGAATTTTCCGCGATTCCCTGACAATGCTAAGCCTATGGGAGAATATCAGCATTTCCGCTTTTTTTCCCGGAGACCACTTTCATCCCTGCTGGGACACATACCAGTCTGTGTGCAACAGGAGTGTGTGGGTGTGTTGTTGGAGTGAGTATGGAAAGAGTTAACTGAGGTGTGGGGCTGGGCGGAGTTTACTAGTTCCATAAAGTCCAGAACTGATGTACCTAATTATGGTTATTGACTCTTTTATTTGTATACCACCTTATCTAAGGCTTAATCTACATAATTATATACAATCCATCTAGCAAGGTGTTGTATAATAAACTATTTTAACAATATCCTGCTTGTATTAACTTGACAGAAAATTACAATTTTGTCTTATCTGATAATAATAAAAGGAAACCGTATTGGAATAAATCTGTATGAGGCTCATTACATGCCATGTTGTTGACAGAAAGAACAGCTAACCAGGTGCTGACAAATACGACAGAGATCCCACTCCGCACACCCACACACACCTCCTGTGGCCATCATTGGTTAGACTACTAAAATAAGCCATCTGCCTATGTGTATGTTAGAGAAATGGTTGATATGATACCATTCATCATGATTTGTTCATATTGTTAGTTATTTCTCATTATTTATGTACGGTGGTTATTAGAGTCGGCCATGATGGTTCCCAAGTAAAAATGACTAATTCTATAATGCAAGCAGCACAATATTATAGGCTAAAAATGATTTCTCAATATTAATGTAATTTCAATTGAGTTATATACATTATATTCTCAGGAAAATGTTTCGTTCATAAAACCTGCAAAGAGCGGCTTAAGCCCTTTTTTATGTTAGGTTCCCTATTCAATATTAAGCAAGTTATAGACTGTGATAGGTGACCCCTATTTGTTCCTATATGATAACTTAGTTTTTCAAAATGCATTGTGAAACTGAGGCTGCTTTAAAACAGCATGGTCCCTCCCACTTGGTTATGCCAAAATCAAATAGTGACTGGCGGCCATCCTGGATTTTGCAAATATGAAGCCCTCCAAAAATCAATTTACTATGTTCTGGCGTGAATTGTATGGTTGTAGACAAATCTGATTGATACCACCCTAGATTGGGACTCTTTCGGGATTCTCAGAATCAACAGCTTTTCTTATTCACGACTAGTTGCTGCTTCGACTAACATTTAGCTCCTTTTCAAACTCTTTTGATTAACCTCCAAATGCGTGTCCCGTTTGAATAGATCAGGGGATTCGAATGGTTCGAGCCCTGGTGGAGTCAAACCAATGACAGATGCTCGGAATTATTAGGAACCAACCTTCAAACTCTTTTAACTAACCATTACCTCTCTTCCCAACGCTTTCGACTAACCTCCACATCCTATTCCAACTTTTTTGACTAACCTCCACCTCCTTTGCCAACTCTTTCGACTAACTTCCAACTCCTTTTCCAACTGTTTTGACTAACCTTCACCTCCCTTCCCAACTCTTTTGACTAACCTCTACCTCCTTTATCAACTCTTTCGACTAACCTCCACCTCCTTTTGCAACTCTTTCGACTAACCTCAACCTCCTTTACCAACTCTTTCGACTAACCTCCACCTCCTTTTCCCATTCTTTCGAATAACCTCCACCTCCTTTAACATCTCTTTCGACTAACCTCCACCTCCTTTTCCAACTATTTTGACAAACCTCCACCTCCTTTTCCAACTCTTTTGACTAACCTCCACCTCCTTTTGCAACTCTTTCGACTAACCTCCACCTCCTTTTCCCATTCTTTCGACTAACCTCCACCTCCTTTTCCGACTCTTTCGACTAACCTCCACCTCCTTTTCCCATTCTTTTGACTAACCTCCACCTCCTTTTCCAACTCTTTCGACTAACCTTCACCTCCTTTTCCAACTCTTTTGACTAACCTCCACCTCCTTTTCCAACTCTTTCGACTAACCTCCACCTCCTTTTGCAACTCTTTCGACTAACCTCCACCTCCTTTTCCCATTCTTTCGAATAACCTCCACCTCCTTTAACATCTCTTTTGACTAACCTCCACCTCCTTTTCCAACTCTTTTGACAAACCTCCACCTCCTTTTCCAACTCTTTTGACTAACCTCCACCTCCTTTTGCAACTCTTTCGACTAACCTCCACCTCCTTTTCCCATTCTTTTGAATAACCTCCACCTCCTTTAACATCTCTTTCGACTAACCTCCACCTCCTTTTCCAACTCTTTTGACTAACCTCCACCTCCTTTTCCAACTCTTTTGACTAACCTCCACCTCCTTTTGCAACTCTTTCGACTAACCTCCACCTCCTTTTCCCATTCTTTCGACTAACCTCCACCTCCTTTTCCAACTCTTTCGACTAACCTCCACCTCCTTTTCCAACACTTTTGACTAACCTCCACCTCCTTTTGCAACTCTTTCAACTAACCTCAACCTCCTTTACCAACTCTTTCGACTAACCTCCACCTCCTTTTGCAACTCTTTCGACTAACCTCCACCTCCTTTTCCCATTCTTTCGACTAACCTCAACCTCCTTTTGCAACTCTTTCGACTAACCTCCACCTCCTTTTCCCATTCTTTCGACTAACCTCCACCTCCTTTTCCAACTCTTTCGACTAACCTCCACCTCCTTTTCCCATTCTTTTGATTAACATCCACCTCCTTTTCCAACTCTTTCGACTAACCTTCACCTCCTTTTCCAACTCTTTTGACTAACCTCCACCTCCTTATGCAACTCTTTCGACTAACCTCCACCTCCTTTTCCCATTCTTTCGAATAACCTCCACCTCCTTTAACATCTCTTTTGACTAACCTCCACCTCCTTTTCCAACTCTTTCGACTAACCTCCACCTCCTTTTCCCATTCTTTCGACTAACATCCACCTCCTTTACCAACTCTTTTGACTAACCTCCACCTCCTTTTCCAACTCTTTCGACTAACCTCCACCTCCTTTTCCAACTCTTTCGACTAACCTCCACCTCCTTTTCCAACTCTTTCGACTAACCTCCACCTCCTTTTCCCATTCTTTTGACTAACCTCCACCTCCTTTTCCAACTCTTTCGACTAACCTTCACCTCCTTTTCCAACTCTTTTGACTAACCTCCACCTCCTTTTCCAACTCTTTCGACTAACCTCAACCTCCTTTACCAACTCTTTCGACTAACCTCCACCTCCTTTTCCCATTCTTTCGAATAACCTCCACCTCCTTTAACATCTCTTTCGACTAACCTCCACCTCCTTTTCCAACTCTTTTGATTAACTTCCACCTCCTTTTGCAACTCTTTCGACTAACCTCCACCTCCTTTTCCCATTCTTTTCACTAACCTCCACCTCCTTTTCCAACTCTTTCGACTAACCTCCACCTCCTTTTCCAACTCTTTCGACTAACCTCCACCTCTCTTTCCCAAGTTTCAGCTTCAATTTCGAGACAATCTCTTCCAGATTACTCAAAGTCGGATATGAGCGCTGGGACTAAAGGTGATGTCAGCCTCGGCACAATTCCGCACAGTATCGTCACCCTAAAGAGTCTACACGGCGTACGCTCTATCTCCGAAGGGGAAAGTGAGGTCTCTAGTGCTGGTGGGCAGAGTCTGGGAGCGGCCAGTGAAGCGACCAGTTTTGATGACAGCATGAGTGACGCCGCAACCGAAGATGAACACAGCCTACAGCTTCGAGTCGGAGGTGATAGCACCAGTACCCTTGGAAAGCAGGACAGGCAACAAGGTATATATGACAGAAAGTATAACAATGGTGCTGATATACAGTGATAATGCTAGATCCTATAAGGAAGACGGTGTGTACCGTTAAATCCGCACATATAATGAAGATTGTACCTGCGGCAATTATGATGCCGAATCACATAACGAAAGCCGCAGGTATAATGAACTGAGTACATAAACTGAGGATGGCCACACTTACAATAATGGCTTTGAGTATATGAGACTGTCTCAAAAGGTGCTAAGTAATAAGGGACAAAACTTTGTCCATTGTAACGATCATCATACTATCTGCTTCTGCATTTGCTTAGAATAAGCTGATTTGTTTTGTACATGGTGTTTCATAATCCCAATAGAATACATATTGTTTTGAAGCAAATGTCCTTGTGTTTTCAGTGTAACCGTTTCTGTGCTGTTTTGTGTCAATCGTTACAATGGACAAAAAGATTATTAGTTCTCACCTTTTGAGACAGGCTCAGATATATAAAATGATAATTTGGAGACAGGGTCCAGAAAGTCTAATTCACAAAGGTGGAGGCGAAGTAGTTGGTATAATTCATTACTGATTGTAAACGCGGTTTCATAGGGTAATGGGTGGTGGCGTGGGGTGTGAGTTTGCGGATTCAATTTAAGGGTTTCGGGGACATCGGAAATGTTCAGCCTTACCCTTAGCAGAATAGTTATGTGGAGTGGGTGAGTGGGTGGGGAAATGCAATAATACGCAAACACCAAATTAACAGCCATGAATAAGTGGTACGATGAGTAGGTATCAGAGGACATCGGGCATTTAATATAAATGTTCATTGAGGTTGGAAGCCATACCCACCTGAGTCATGAGTCAGGGTATGTAAGATTAAATATGGATGTCTTTTTTTTTAATCAAAGAAGCAGGAGGGGTGGGTAGGTGAAGAAAAGGGTGTAGCTGGATTGGCTGCCGGAGGTGAGTGCCCTCTGGGTGCGTGTCCAGAATGGGGGACATGAGGCTGAGTGAGAGGAGACCTGTGAGTGACTGCTATGTGATTAGTCAGCCATGCGGGCCAATGAGGAGGGAGGAAAGGAGCTGTGAGGGGCATGCCTCTCCCCCTCCTCCACCATACCCACCTGGGGGTGTGTGGGGGTGCGTGTGTGGAACACTCTGCTGTCTCCTGTTGACCCAACAATGACCATGAATGAGCGGCCCATCGGTCATTCATGACCATTGTTGTGACTATAGTATGACCCACCTCACCATCAATTTCCGCCCCCCCCCCTCCACCTCCAATAACTTTCAACTCTGACGGTCATACCTCTTCAAAAGACAAAGGAATCTCGGGCAAACAAGATGCTATTGCTATTCACAGGGAATTGTAGGTTACAGAACAAGGAACTCACCTGTTTCGTCTCAATTTATTTAGGGGCCATCCAGAGTTTGTAACATTTTCCCGATTGTGCAAAGCGTACTTTTCCAGACCCCCTCCCTCGCCACCCCCCCAAAGTAGTACACATCAGCATTTTACTATAGAACATAAAGACAAGGATATGAACGGTTTAAATATCAACATTTGATTAAATTATCAAAGTTGGGCTTTACTGACATCTCCTTACCCCCCTCCCACCCCCATCATGCACTTTGTATGACCATGAAAATGTTGAAAACTTTGGTTGGCCCTTTAATGAAAGTTGCATAGTCTGAAAAAAGCCTCAAATTTCCAAAAGCAAAACATGTATCTAGATTTGGCCTTACAACTCCAGCTTACATACTGGTGCATTTATTAAGTTGTTGGAGCTGCAAAGTTAATAGAAGTCAAGTTAATAGAACATATTACTGCTGAAACCTATGGGTCAATATTTTGAAAAGCATGCCAAAGTTAATTTACCGTGTTTGCACTTCAAATATGTCTCAAGATAGTCAATTTAAATCAAAGCCACATCAATCTAAAATAAGGTTGATTATAATGATCACCCTACTATATTTATCTCAGAAAGTAATAGAAATTCAAAGTATTCGCACTATGCACCTTTAAATGCGGCACACACTGCCTATATAATTCATGCAACTATTTCTTTATTTACAACCCAAAACTACCCCGCAAATGAATGTAGCGAAGACTGATGAGTGCATGTGAGAATCGATTTGGTTGTTCGTGTATTGATCCCCCAGCACAAAAAATAAACATCGACTGTGGGGGCCATTCAGTGGTTAAACATATCTGAGTAAAAAAATACATTTCAAACAGGTAAAATAGAGCACAAAAATGTAAACCAAAAGAGAGGACAACTGTGTTGCATCTCAAAATGACCCCGCAAATGAAGATAGTGAATCCTGATGAGTTCGTGTGACAATCGAAGTAGGCCACCTGGAACACCTTTGCAGCCGACAAATACATCGATACTGAGTGGCCTCTGCAGGACGCAGCTTCAATTGAGATGTGTTCCTCCTGCACATGCGCAGGAGGTAACCGGCAATGTCATGAAGAGGCAAAATGGTTGACTGGCACCCACACACCGTGTAGGAACAACTCACAGCTGTGTGTGTGTTTTATTATGTTGGTGCTGGGATTGATTTCTCCGTGTGTGATTTCTGGGCCTGTGTGTTTAATTTTGTTAGTGCTGGGGTTGATTTCTTTGTGTCTGTCATTTGGGTGTGTGTGTTTCATTGTGCTGGTGTTGATTTCTCTGGGGCTATGTCATTTGGGTTAGTGTGTTTTATTGTGTTGGTGTTGATTTCCTTGTGTCTGTGATTTGGGCTTGTGTGTGTTTTATTCTGTTGGTGCTGGGGTTTATTTCTTGTGTCTATGTGATTTGGGTTTGTGTATTTTATTGTGTTGTTGTTGATTTCTTTGGGTCTATGTGATTTGGGTTTCTGTGTTTTATTTTGTTGATTTTGATTTCCTTGTGTGTCTGATATTATGTTGGTGTTGGTGTTGATTTCTTCTGTCTATGTGAGTTGGGTTTGTGTGTTTGCTAAAAGCCACCACAATATATTGACCTATTTATCAATATATGTATCAATATATATGTGTATATATATATATGTGTATTCATATACATTATATATGTATATATTTATAGATTTACGTATACATAGATATATATGCACTATATGTGATGTATAAGCATTATGCGAGTATAAAGGCACGGAAGGGAATTAGTATTATTATTCTTCTATTTTGCTAGCACCGCTAAGGATGGCTGTAAGTGAGGAAGGCAAGGCAACACAAGGAATGTTGGTAGGGCTTTATAAACATTAACTGGTTACCGAAATGGTTCCACTGAACAGTAAGGGACTCAACACGAATCATCATAACATGATGTTGAACAAGGCCTACTGGCTGGCTAGACACATCTCTACCATACACTCAAGTAGTATATATGAATGAGTCTGATCTTCACGTAGATTCATTGCTCTCAGATAATTAGGGTGAGGTAACCCGCGATAAGTAATAAAGGAAAAGGATAATAATACCAAGATGCAAATATCTAATGCAACAAATGACACCGTGGCTGAACCAACACAACACCCTACAAGAACAAATATATAAAAAAAAGAATAATACAGGTAAGCAGGTGAACCGGAGCTGACAAGCACTGGAAGCTTTTGTTTGTGTTTGTTTGTTGTTGTTTTACGTCCTAGCAAAATCTAAGGTCATATCAGGACGGGTACCGACTTGTGACAGTACGTCTAATGAAAGGCGTGTAATGGCATTTTTATAGTGCTGCCCCACTGGGAAATCAGGCCATCGACACCATGACCCGATATCCCACTCAGTAACATTATGGAAGCAGAGTGAGGGTTGAGTGGGGTAGCTGGCCCAAACGAGAGCAGTGTTGCGGCCGCCCTGATGTTTCGGTATTGAATTACGATATTTAAGACGCAAACAACATTTGTTCCAACAAAGAGGGCATCACTAGTTCGCCTAAAACCTTAATGGATTTGAAAACTAGAGTGTTGGCATTAATTCACGGAAGGCGGACACAGGAGTAGTATATAATGGTTCTTTGTTCAATAGGTTCATGTACATTTCAGGTTCAAAGGTCAACTCGGGTGCTAGTCTAGATGTTTCAGTTCATTCCCTTGGGACTTCGATCCCCATTGATGTTAGTTGGGCCGGATCCAAACCCTCAACCCTTCCCGTTCTGTTCATTAGAGAGGTGGGTGGGTGAAGAATGGTGGTGAAGTTGTCCGGTTGGCTCCTGGAGGAGTTGTGTGACTGTGGAGGCAGTTTGGGTTCAAATCTGATCACGCGATGTTTTTGGCGGGAATTTCAAGTCCGGCTACTCCTGTAGCCGGGTGGCGTGGTTCCACTGTTGCTGCTAGGTGGCGTGGTTCCCCTGTTGCTGCTAGGTGGCGGGGTTCCACTGTTGCTGCTAGGTGGCGTGGTTCCACTGTTGCGGAGTATGGGGCCGCTGGTTAGTTTGCTCATTTTACGGTAGGCGGAGTCTATGTTTGCCGGTGGGGTTGACCCCTGTCACACTGGCGGCACTGTCAATGTCAGTGTCACCGACATTACCATTACAAACACTACAGTCAGATATATCAGCACATATAGAGTTCATGACATCATCAGTGGAGGTTATTGCACAGTGGGTACCAGAGGCTTGGTGCCACTTGGTGTGACTCCCGTCTCCTAAATTCCATACTGGTGTCAATGGGGGACCTCCGACTTTTTAGTTCAAATTCCTGCCGTTCGCGTCTCCACTGAACGAGTGGGCCTATTCGGCAAACTGTCACACTGCAAACCCAATGACTATGAGCAATCTTCATACAGAAGAAGTCAAATATCTCTAAAACCACAAGACCTACAGACAAACCACTTGGTATACATATAGAAAACATACAACGAATACATTATATTAAATTTCTAAGGTTAGGGTTCTGTATTTCTATTAATTTTGAATAAAGTAAACGTTTTGCACTGGGCGTACTGCCAAACTCAGTGCATTGTCAATGGCCGTGAGCAATCTTCATACAGAAGAAGTCAAATATCTTTAAAACCACAAGACCTAGAGACAAACCGCTTGGTATACATATAGAAAACATACAATGAATAGATTATATTAAATTTATAAGGTTAGGGTTCTGTATTTCTATTAATTTTGAATAAAATATACGTATTGCACTGCGCGTACCGGCAAACTCAAAGCATTGTCAATGACCGTGTAGGCCCACTAGTACCGATGCGCCACCAAGTGTCGGAAAATGAACTACGCCACATGTCCCCCATTCTCGCCTCCACACTTGCGAGTAGATCGCGTTGCGTGAGGAGAAGAGTGGTGGTGAAGTTGTCCGGTCGGCACCTGGAGGAGTTGTGTGGCCGTGGAGGCAGTTCGGGTTTGAATCTGATTATGTGATGTTTTTGGTGGGAGTTTCATGTCTGGCTCCTCCTATTGCCGTGCGGCGTGGTTCCACTTTTGCTGCTAGGTGGCGGCACCGCAGTACGGGGCCGCTGGTTAGTTTGCTCATTTTATGGTAGGTGGAGTCTTGTCGGCGTGTCATTTTCAGCTCCCCTTCCTCCTCCCTGCGAATTAAACATGTTACGATAACCCGTGTTGGTAGATCGTGGGGTCATGGGTTCGAACCCTGGTCGAGTCAAACCGATGACTTAAAAATTGATATTTGTCGCTTCCTAGCTTGGCACTCGGCATTAATGTTATAGGACAAGGACTGGTAGACACAGTGTCAGGATAATGTGACTGGGTGGGATATCAGGTCATGGTTTTGGTGGCCTGATCTTCCAGTGGGCCAGCACTATAAAGTCACCATGAGTGTGCACTGTCACAAGTCGGTACCCGTCATGATATGAACTTAGATGTTGCTAGGACGTAAAACAACAACAAACAATGTTATGATAACATGCACAATTACAACACACTAAACTTTTTCAATCAAAAATGGAGTAACATTTGCTGTGTCAGTATTGTAATGGTAAATTTGTTTCACACTTTCAATTATCTAATCGGATGTAACTTGTAAGGCTTTACTTAAATATTGTCCGATGTGTGGAAAATATTGAATGCAACGGTGAAGTCCTTGGGTTAGGGTTAACTGTATTGTCATGAATTATCCAAATGATTCTGAGGCATCAACTGTATATATAGTAGTAGTTGTAGTGCAATTCAAACCGGTGTAAATGTTGCGGTCTGCGGTTTATCTCTTCACAAATTGTACGGTTTGTGTTGAATTTATACACGTATTTAATATACAAAAAAAGGCATAACTATCTTAATATTGATCAAACAAACATGAATGTTGTACCATATTGATATTCATTTTACAACCTTTTTATTGATGTCAACAAATGTGATCGGACAGTGTTGTGGAGTCTGGATTGCCAGGATTGCGGCCTGCGACGTTGCTATTTTTCTAAGTTACGATAACTCCAACTTATAAAGACTGCAACCCTTGCGGCGAGCACAAAACCGCACGGTGACCTTAACCCACCATACAGTCTGGCCGATGTGGCAACTCGCCGTAAGCATGCTGTAAGAATGCCGTAAACACGCCGTAACGTATTTGTGACCTAGGCATAAGCATGGAATGCTACACCTTCAAACAAAACTAAAAAAAACAAAAATATAATGGTAGGTTGTGTGTCTTTAGATGTTTAGCTAAAAATTGATATAATGATTGTAGCGTAGGTGTTGAATTATTAAAGCAGTATTTGATTCTTCTGCAAGTCCAAACTCGTTTAAAGGTGTTCCTTTAAGCAATTTTGCTAAATTGGAAGATCTTTTTAATGTGCAAATTGGAGTTTATAGTATTTTATCTGTGGGTAAAATAAGTGTCGTTCAAACGCCTACCAAAAGTTATACTGATAATAGTAGAGTAAATATTAATTTGAATGAAAAACATGCAAGTTTAATTTTAGACTTTAATCGTTTCACTCAAATATCTACTTGCCCAAAAGTGTAATTTGAAATGTTATCTTCATGAGCACCTTGGTCGTAATGCTTGCATTGCGGTTGATTCGTGCCGGAGGAGGCGCCCCCCCCCCCCCCCCCCCGCTGCCCGCCGGGTGATAGAGTTACAGTTACGTCCCGCTGTTGCAGATTCCGAGGGACACCAGTTTGCGAGGGACACATCGCTTCTGCACATGCGTCAAAATCTAACAGCATCATCACAAACCTTATAAATTTAATATAATGTTTTTGGTAAAGATGTTTTCTATATGTGTACCAAACGATTTGTTTCTAGATGGTGTAATTTGAGAGATATTTGACTTCTTGTGTATTTTCTGTATGAAGATTGCTCACAGCCATTGACAATGCCTTGAGTTTGACGCTACGCGCAGTGCAAAACGTTAGTTTTATTTTAAAATAATAGAATTCAAGAACCCTAACCTTATAAATTTAATATAGTCTTTATGGCAAAGATGTTTTCTATATGTGTACCAAACGATTTGTTTATAGATGGTGTAATTTGGGAGATATTTAACTTCTTCTGTATGAAGATTTGCTCACGGCCGTTAACAATGCATTTGAATGGAAGTGTCCCTGGCAAACTGGTGTCCCTCGGAATCCGCATCACCGCCTCCTGCCCTTCTCCAGCAGCCTCACTTTTTCCACCCACCGACCCTTACTTTTTATTTTCTCTTTTTTTTTGTTTTCTCTCAAGCACTAGAGCCATGTGAAGTTGACTTTCAGTATTCGGGAGCTATATATAATAATAGTGTCACTGTATGTCAGTACTTGGAACTAGTTGGTATACACATTCCAAACAATGTATCTAAGTTCTATCCCTATAAAATTACTTATGTTTTTGAAACATTAAAAAACAAGTCAAGTTGTCCGAATCCGGCAAAGGAAAAAATAGACGCAAATCATATACCAGTGTCTGCCAGTGTAGCATGTGAATGTCCACGTTATGAGGAGCATATACCAGTGTCTGCCAGTGTAGAATCTGATTTTCCACGTTATGAGGAGCATGTTTGTTTTGTTCACGAAAAATATAATGATTCAGATACTTTAGCTGAACATATTTTGTTACGTATTCATAAGTTGGCAGTCACTATCTGAGACAGCGTAAAAGATGTTTCAATCATTTGTGGAAAGTATGATTTAAATTTAATTATAAAGGAAGTTTTTATACAAGCACTAGGAAAATATCCATGTTAATATTACAACAAAAGGTATGTTAATTCTTTATATTTTAAATTATCTTGCACCTGGTTAGTTATGATCCACATTTCCGAACTTTTAGTACAAATAATGTTAACGGCTATTTTCATATGAGTTGATGACCACCATTAAATAAATAAACAACACCTTTTCACCAAGAGAGTATTTTTACAGTTAAATAACAAAAAGCTTAATGAGTGAAACAATGATTGTTTGGGGTGTTGATAGAGCGACAAAGGTGCAATCATTTTAGGGCTAAAATATGTTTTTTTTTTTTTAAACTAACAAAACAAGTAGACCTACTACAGCTTTAAGATGGATAACATACATATAGTATACATCATCATCATGCTGTCGGTCGTGATGCGACAAAGACTGCTTTCATTACTTGACTGCCATTCTCTATTTAGCTCTCTGCTGTGAGAGTGATGTCCATGAGTCGGTCTTAATGTCTCTCAGCTTCAGGTTTCTCTTGATGGTATCCTTGAACCTGAGTCGAGGGCACCCTCTCTTTCTGTAACCAGAAGACAGTTGAGAATAGAGGATCTGCTTTGGTAGCCTGTCTAATGACATCCTCATGAGGTGTCCAGTTCACTGGAGATTATTTTTTATCAGAAGATCTTCCATAGAGGGCAGCCCCATCCGTTCGAGTATTTCCTTACATTTCATGAAAGCTGCCGCCAAAAGTGTTGAAGTGCTGCTGGCTTTTGCAAGTTATCAGCAGCACTCTGTCGGGGAGCAAATAGAGGTTTCACACCAGCAAAAACATGTCAAGACAGGCGCAAAACTATTTGTCCCTGCAGTGGCTGGTCGGGAGATGTTGGGAGTTCCATACATCAACAGCCCTTGATGCTGCCACAGAGACAAGCTTTTCAGTTTAGGGTTTGCTCCCTTAGCCTTCGGTCCTGTCAAGAACCTGTACCAGAAGGCAGTGGTTTACAACTCTGCAGGGCAGGGGCGTTAAACTCCCTGAGGTATTGCAATACCTGCATATAATATACACACACAAATTAAAGTAACACTTCAACTAAAAGATGAGGTGCTTGTAGGCGGGCGAAAAATTTGTGTTGACGCTTTTCATGTTGAAACTTGTGATAAGTATAATTTGAATGGCACGGTCATGATTGTTATTTAATGAAAATGAATGCTGATGAAACACTTAATAGACTGGTTCACCCCCGAAGAATTTACAAATATTTAAACACATTAGGTTATAGCTATGCCCAAGTGCGATTGGTTGCAATTAAATCAAAGTTACTAATATTTCCAAGTATCTGACTGTTTCAAAGCCAGTTTATGGTCGAGCACCGCTAACAGAGGCTTTAATCTTAGAAAGGGTTGTAAATGAAACTATTATTGGTTTACTTCAAGTTGATATTGTAACGCCTGCATGCTTAAAACACAATTTTAAAGAAATTACTCCTATTTTTTTAAATGTTGAAGACACAGTAAAAAAATGGTGGTAAATATATGAACAAATCTGTTTAAAAAAATAAATTACAAAATCAGCTCAAAGTATGCACAGGCCCTATTAGTGGTTATTGTGGAAAAGAAATGTTATTAGGCGCGCCATTTTTAAAGTTGGATATTGAACATGGTTTAAAAGTAGTAACATTATATCGTGTAATTCAGTGTATATACCACATGCAACATTAACAAATGTTATGTGTGGTAACTAATGCTAACAGAATGGGTGATCTTTATCCTGAAAGTAAAATTATTTCCTGCTTATAGAACTTTTGGGAAACAGGTCAAACGGTAAAAATATCACAAATATAAAAAAAATATATGTAATAAAATAAGCTATGCTAATAGTGTAAAAACAAGTTGTTTAATTGACAATTGGTGCTTTTCGTTATGCCACTGAATTAAATAGTAATTTGTATGAGGTTTACGTGCGATTTGTAAAAGATTATTGTAACTTACCCTTCCAAGTTGGTTTTATTGTGTGTATCAATATGCAAAACTTAAAATGCTGCAATTCACATTTAACTTTTTTTGGACAAATTTGTTAGTCGGAAAGATAATAAAATGTGCAAAATGAATACGGATAGGCTTTACGTGGTAAGTCTTGTGACAACGTAGTTAAAATACCCCTTCGAAAAGCATATTTCAAAGAAAAACCAAAATGGATTCCAACAGACGTGGGTAATAACTGTCTTAATGAATATGTCATCACTAAAACTAAAGCCTCGCAAAAATGGACAGGTGAGAATGTTGCAAAGCTGGTTTACAATTTAATTTACAAACACGAGGCCTATTTAAAATCAAGGGTGATGGTGTAATTTGCAGCGCTCGGACACAAGAGAGAAGGCATATATAACTAGTTATATTTATTCAATGGTTACTCAATCATAGTAATATCATAAAGTTATCTCAATCATCATCATATCATAATCAGATAACAGAATAAACCAAAAGATCAGTGCCATTGAGGCGAGTGAGGCTGGCTCAAATGCGGTGACTGGCACCGTTGTCAAGGAAGAACTGGCTTCCGTATTGTCCAGCAATTAGCTGTTAGAGTTGGCAAATGCGACTGGGCATCTTTCTGAAGTGAGATGAAGGGTACATTTAAGGCATAGCAATAGAGGGAATTACTGAAGTCAGCACTTAACCCCTATTAAAGAGACAAAAGAAAGAAACTAAAACAAAACAAAAGCGGGTCGGGTGGGTGGGAAAATCTGACTTGCTTGTTTGCTGGCCTGTGGCGAAGTGAGATGTGCATGCAGTGACGGTCACATGGGTTCAGGGAGGGGTCAAGTTAGCCTCGCTCACGAATTAACGATGTTGCCTCACCAACATACATAATATGTCTAAATTGTTTTTTTGCATGAAAAGTTAAACCCATTTAAGGATGTAAAAATGGAGCTAAAGGAATTGTAAAAAAGCCAAATTTACTTACTGGTATTCCAAATAATGTTCAGTTAGAAACGAAGTGATCAGAAACAGATACGAATACTAATTTAAGTTAGAAATGAAGCGACCACAGTTACAAATACTAATTTAAGTTAGAAATGAAGTGACCACAAACAGTTACAAATACTAATTTAAGTTAGAAACGAAGTGACCACAAACAGTTACAAATACTAATTTAAGTTAGAAACAAAGCGACCACAAACAGTTACAAATACTAATTTAAGTTAGAAATGAAGCGACCACAAATAGTTACAAATACTAATTCAAGTTAGAAACAAAGCGACCACAAACAGTTACAAATACTTATTTAAGATGCATTAACCAAGAAATCGACACTCACTCAACTATCAAAATAGGCCTAAGTTATTTATAGTTATGAACAAAAAACCTGTCTGCTGTAAGTCCACACTGCAATCTCAGACCTCCGATCCCATCATTAGGCCACACATTATGGAACACTTGTGATGGGATTCAAAAATGGGCAGGTTTCTCGCATTTGGTATTGGTGACTGGATCCACTGATTTGCATATTTACAATATAATATATATATGTGTATTGGAGATATGTTATATCTTTTTTTTAAAAGAAGAGAGAAAGCAAAGGAAGAAAGAAGTGTTTAAAGACAATTCTAGAATCATCTTGTACATTTATTGATGCATGCTCACCAAGTGCATAATACATATGTTGAACTGGAATTGTATGCACTTACTATTACAACGAATAGTCAATTTATATTATGCTTCTATTATCGAATAGGTTTTTCATGTGGTTATTATTGCAACTGATATTGTCATGTATGTACCAACAAATTGTAATGAACGGCTGGAAGACCAGTGCTCTGGCGCTGACAAAAGACATTATTCGCTGAATAAAATACTTTTAGTAAAAAAATAATATATATCAAATAATGGAATTAGCACTTTGCTGTTGAATATGTTGTTGTACCATATGTTATCTTGTGAAAACTAATAGGGAGGAGTTTCCACTAAAGGTTCATATAAACTATCCCTCCAAGCACTGGCTGGGTTCAGTTCTTGGGGTATAATTTAAGACAACTAAAATGCAGAATTAAAGCTGAATAGAGGCTAATATTGCAACTTGACGCTGAAAAAAAGCATATTCTGCTGAATAAACTGTTTTACACAAAAAAACGCCAACAAACTTATGATTAGCTTTTATGGCCTTTTATTTGAGTGAGACGTATTCAAATGAATGGGTTGATGCAGTAAGAAGCTGAAACTATTAACTTTAAACGAAGAAAAAAACCACCAAGCACAGGCTAAAGGCTGCATTCCATATACGCGTAACATCCACAATGCGAATGCGAATGCGACAAAAAATTGAAACGCATTGAAACCTATGAGCTACATTCCATACACGCGTAATGCGTAATGCGAATGCGTCAGAAATCCATTATTCCGATCGCTCCATGTAGCGATCGGTGCGTAATGCGTTATGCGTCAAGCTGGATGTGAATAGAAACCTGAGTCTGATGTGTCCAGGAGAGGCGACTGAGCATTACGGAACAGTCTCACAGAGGGGTGCTAATTGGAAACACATGGTGAGCTGGGCACCCGGGAGACATACGGTTAGGGGAAAGCTAAAAATGCTACCATATGCACAGAAATATGAATACTTATCTATAATTTGGCTATAATAAAGGTAGGAACCCCCGTCTGACATACAAAAAGTTACATAGATATACATGCAATATTTGGTCACATACAGAGCAGTATGGAGAATAATTGTTTATTTATATTTTTTAAATATAGCCAGTCGTGCGCCACATTACGCATTACGCGTATATGGAATGCTGGCATTCGCATAACACGTAACGCATAACGCATTACGCATTACGCGTATATGGAATGCGCCCTTAAGTACTTTTGGCAATGGTGTGAACAAACTGGCAATGGTGCAATGTTTATGTGTCCAAGTTGTTCGCAAGCGCTTCACAAATTTACAAGTTAGCCCATTTCAAATGTAGTTTAAGAATGAATTAGTTTTAGTATGTACGACTATTAACCTATAACTAAAATATGCATTAGTTTAAGAATGTCTACTATTAATCATAAATAAAAAAATGTATTAGTTTACCACTATTTCATGTCCATCAACAGACTGTACCACTATTAATCTTAAATAAAAAATGTATTAGTGTACCACTATGTCATGTCCATCAACAGAATGTGCCACTATTAATCTTAAATAAAGAATTTAACAGTTTAAGTGTGTACCATTATTTCATGTCCATCAACTATGTACCACCTTTGCATTCATAAATACAAATTTTAAAATTAAAACTTGTTTGATTTACGATATAAACACTTAGTTTTACATCACGTGCATCAGTTGTTAACAGGTAGTGAACAGGTTGACGAACTTACCTCGTTTTAGCTATGGTGGTCATTTGACCACCGAGTTAATTACCATGGTCGATTTTATATAAGATTAATGTGCAGTTTGACAATGTTGGCTGTGACACGCTGAGTCTTGGGATGTTTCCATAGTTGAATATATCACTAGAAAGAACAATATTATATCTAATTTATTGAATATTTCTAGGACATTTAGTTTGGACCGGATTTAGTAAATTAGCAGTGAATATTAGAAAATAATTCATTAGTTACAACATATGGCTACATGCCAGAACTGCCCATGTTACTACTGTGCTGGTATAGCCATAACTCCCAAAAATAGGGCACCTCCAGTCAACCATGGGGTATATGCTGGTATGTGGCCCACTCACATACTTCCACTTGCCACTGGGGAAGGAGGTCCTGTGGGGACTGATATACATCATAGAGATGTATTCTTTATATATCCCAGTTTTTTACCACAACAGAATAACCCCATTGAATCAAACTTGAAGGGACCCTAGAAATTTATTTGGATTAACCGATCATTGGTTTAACCAAGCTTGAAGTTTGGCTTTGACTTTGAATAAGCGTGTATTGCACATTTAATATACAATTTATGTGGGCATTTTGATTATTGTTTTTAATATATATATACAGCATAACCAACAAAAAACAAGGTCGGTTCAAGCAAACAATCGGTTCATCCAAACTTTTTTCGCTGGCCCAGCATAATACTACCATTTATCATATAAAAAAAGTTGGTGGGGTCACAGATGACCTTATAACCACATGAAAGTTTGGTTCAACCATAACGGAGTAACCTGGGGTCCGACAATTCTGTTTGGATTAACCGATAATTTGGAGTAACCGATAATGTGGATTAACAAACATTTTTATATGATAAAAGGTAGTATTTTTCGGGACTGCCGAAAAAAGGTTGGGTTATATACATATACACATATATATATATATATATATATATATATATATATATATATATATATATGTAGGATCGCACTTAACAAGTCAAATGTACATGCGTTATATACATATATACATCCACCACTCACTCACCTGCCAACCAGACTCACCCAAATCTCTCACGGGACTCACCAAAAACTCTCACGGGACTACCCAAGAACTCATGGGTCTCCCTCCCCGCTCACGACAGTGCCCGTGCTCGGGCTGGGACGCCCCTCCCTTTGATAGGGGGGAGGGGCAGGCACTACATATATATCTATATATACATTTATATGTCTAAGACTCCCCTACAACATGACAAGGAGACCAGCAGATTGGGTTGGTTTGTTTATTCGACTCCGGGCTGAGTGATAAATGCCCTACCTAATTAATAAAGCAATCAACGGGTGGCAAGTGACGATTCAAATCACTTGAGAAGAGTCGAATGCCGCTGGCCAGGTAGGTCCGCAGCAAAGCGGCTGGACGACGGCGGTTCAGTAATAATAAATCGAGTTGAATCGACTAATAAATAATAAAATAATTCTCCAAGCGTTTATATGTATATAATAGATTATATATAATATAAAGATTCATGGGTATGCATACAAATAAATATACATAAATAAATGTGCAAATACATATAACATATGCATGTATGCATATATATACATATATATATGCAGACATATATACATATATGATTACATATATTGACATATATACATGACTATATATATGCATATAAATACATATTGTATTTTTACCGATGACTGCATCACATATCTTAGAGTGGTCCTCCATGTGTCACTGCAAAGTTAACATATGTAGTTTGTGTCAATCTCAGACTTATTGCAATAATGCAAGGGGCCTGAGCTCTGACACTTTCACACTCAGATTTTAACCAAACACTGCCATTACCCTAAATAATATTCCATTTATATTTTATTTTTGATTATGCATGTACATGTTCACCTACACATACTTATAAAGTTATATGTGTATATGCACATAGATATGTATATATTATATATAATATATACATAATATGTGTTCCTAAATGTAAGGATGACTATGTCAGATCCTTCACAATAGTAATCCATTTGCAAGTAACAAGTTTACTGTTGTGTTGTGTGTGCCTTCAGAAATATGTGTGTGCAGTGCACTGTGGCACGGGCCCTTATAAACCAAATCCAATCCACTCTCAAACCTATTCCAAGGGCATAAGCTCTGACACATTCGCACTCAGTGAGCTCAGCTGTCAGTGGAGGTGCAGCCCAGAGAACCATTGACAATCTGAGGTGTGAATGCTCTCTTTGGGATTGTTGGTTGAAATCTTATTGTGAAAGTATCAGAGCTTAGGCCCCTTGCAATGAGTCTGATAGTGACAGACTACACATGGGTTAACTTACCAGTCACACATGGAGGACCACTCTACAATATCTGATGCAGTTATCTTTAAACGCTAGTAGATTTTGATCCACGTTTACAAGGACTATTTTCTATGATAAGAGCTGCAACATGGTCCTTCCAATTCAAGAATTCTACGAATGCAAGCTATCTGGGGATTTGTTCTTATATGCAAGAAACATTGCTCAAATAATGACAATATCATGGCAGGGTTTTCCACATCAACACTTTTTAGCTGCGGTATATAATGCAGAAACGACTGAACCGCATTAATATATCATAGATGACTTAAAGCAAGCAAAGCCACAGTGATGGAGGAAGCTCCGAAGAGCCCTCCACCCTATAAGAAGAGAAAAGAAAGAAAAAGCAGGGTGGGTGGGTAGAAAAAGTGAGTCATGCAGCTGGAGGAGGCAGGAAGTGGAGTGCCTGGAGGCAGCGGTGGGCCGTGTTATAAGGGGGGAGAGTCTGGTGACCGGAGTGGGGAAAGAGGGGGAGGGGGGGGGGGGGATCTTCCTTCGCCGCGAATCAAATGCAATGCAAGCATTATGACCAAGGTATTGTCGCACATGAGTAAAGTACCAGAGGAAACTTGTCAACATCTTATAGTATCCAGCAATGATCGCATCATGGAGGCCATTAGTGAACTTTGTCCAAACCTATTGACCAATACCATTCCTATTAACGAAGTAAGAACAGAAACTAGAACTGCTCGCTCGTATTACACACAAAATTGTGAGAGAGAAAAAACGTAAAACAAAAGCAAAAGAAAAAGTTAATTGTAAACCAAAAAGGAGGACTTTCATTTGTACTTGGTTTACTAGCACTGCAGCTCTTGTAACAACTGTATTTACTTTTAAGTCTGTTCAACATTAAGTCTTAATGCAAAAAGTCCTTGTCTTCAACCAACTGCCATGAGCTATAATTATAAATGATTAGTGTGAAAGTACGACGTCTGACCACTTAGACTTCTGGATACTGAATGCTTTATCACTGTTTATTCATGTCCAGGGCCCTAAACCGCTGGCACCCTTTGAACCCTGACATCATCTCATTTACATATTCATTTGTTCCACACATATGCCCGGATGTCTTTTACGCATATAATACATCCTCCCCTTCACAAGTATTTTTTAGATATGCAATATCTTAAAAATCGTCACCAAGTTTACATGTTAAAATATAATAATACAGTAATAAAAAAGTAACAATGTGCAGACTTAGCTTTCAACCACAGGTTAGCCAATGTCCAAATGTGCCCAGTCACTCATGTCCTTGGGGTTATTGTACAGCTGCTTAGCCTCCCTACGACGCAGTGTCTAGTTTGACATATAAATAAAGACTTCTGAAGACAAGTAAGACTTAAACTAACATGCACATATGTTCATATGTGATTACAGTTTGCAGCTGACTAACTTAGAGGTCTAACCTGTCTGCCGGCCTAATCACCCGACCTGACCTAGTTAGATTAGCTGTGTTGTTTACATTTGTCTGTGGTGTCGGCACACTTTGTGCCTGCCCGACTGGCTCGGGCTGTACGGCTTCCGGAGCCCTATAACCTGTCAATCAATCAATAGTTCCATCCTCTAGTCGAGGGTTGGATGCAATGGTTCTCCACTTGTCCCGATGTTGTGCTGTTCTGATAGACTGTGAATAATTCAAGCCTGTCCACTGTGAAATATTTGTAAACCATGATGTTCTTGGTCTCCCTCTCCCTCTGCTGCCATTCACCTTCCCTTCCAACAATGTACGGTATATTGAACTCTGACGAATGATGTGGCCAAAATAAATAAGTTTCTTTGTCTGTATAGTGGCAAACAAGCTTTTCTTATTTTTAATTTTTCTGAGAACTTCTTTGTTGGTGATCTTCTTTGTCCATGATATTTTCATCATCCTTCGATAAGTCCACATCTCAAATGCTGCTAAACGTTTGTACATTTTCTTAGAGATTGTCCATGTCTCTGCCCCATACATTAGAGTAGACCACACATAACACTGAAGAATACGCTTCCTTGTTTGTATTAATATCTTACTTGATGTTAACACTCTATACATTTTGGAGAATGTTGTTCGGGCTATTGTTATCCTTCTTTTAATTTCTTCCTCACATCTCCCATCATTTGTAATCTTTTGTCCGAGATATATGAATTTGGATACTTGTTCTATGTTTGTGCCATCTATGGTTATATTGACATTTGGTTTATCTGTTTTTTTACTTATAACCATTGTTTTGGTCTTCCTGGCATTCATCTTCATGTTGAATAGTATTCCAGCTTTATTGATTCTATTCACTATATCTTGTAGGTTTTTCTCACTGTCTGCTAGTATTACACTGTCATCAGCATATCTAAGATTGTTGACGTTCATGCCACCTATTGTCACTCCCTGGCAATCTTCAATGTGTCTGAAAATCATCTCTGTGTACAGGTTAAATAGACATGGTGACAATACACACCCCTGTCGAACTCCTCGTTTAATCATAACTTCATCCGATAGGCCCTGCTCCATTTTTATAAATGCACGTTGTGTCCAGTATAAGTTCACAATTAGTTTAATGTCTTTGCCATTGACACCAATATCTTGTAAACATTTGATTAACAGTTCATGATTGACTCGGTCGAAGGCCTTCTCATAGTCAATAAAGCAGGCATAAACATCCTGGTTCACTTCACAATAACGTTCACAAATCATTCTCATATTGAAAATCCCTTCATGTGTACCTCTTCCAGATTTAAACCCACTTTGTACGTTACTGATTTGTTCTTCAATTTTCTGTCTGTTTCTCAGTAAAATTATTTTCAGGATCATCTTCAACATATGACTCATCAGGCTTAGTGTTCTGTACTCAGTACACAATGTTGGTTTTAGCTTCTTTGGGAGTCGTACAAATATGGATTCATTCATATTCAATGGTATAAATCCAGTCTCATAGATGTCAGTTACTAGCTTATGAATGATTTGAATCCCCACTTCATCTAGTCCTTTTATCATTTCTGATGTTATCTGGTCACTTCCAGGAGCCTTACCTGCCTTTAGATCATTGATAGCCTTCTCAACCTCTGATACTAATATAATATTCCCATCTTCTTTCTCAATTGTGGGTGGGTTCCCTCTGTCATCATTGTATAGTTCGTTTACATATTCTTCCCATCTGGACTTTATTTCATCTTCTTCAAAGAGCATTTTGCCGTCTTTGTTCTTGATACATTTACTGCTTCTCTGTCTGTATCCTTGACCTGTTATCTCTTTCACTTTCTTGTGCATCTCTCTTGAACGATGTTGAGACTCAAGTTGTTCCACTACTTCACACTTCTTATTCCACCATTCATCTTTAGCTTTTTTGCATTCATCTTCTATTTCATTCTTCAGGTGTTTGTATTTAGGTGGATCAGTGGTTTTCACTTTCTTCCTTTCTGCCATCTTTTCTAGTATGGTTTGCGTCATCCATGATTGCTTTGTCTCTCGTTTTTTTATTTGGTAACACCTCCTCTGCTGACTTGACCATGCTTTCTCTGAGAGCTTCCCAATCCATTTCAATGTTGTTATACTCTCTCTGAGGAGTTTCTTCATTCATCAGTACACTGAATTTGTTATGAACAGAGACATTATACTTAGTTCTGTATTTTGCATCTTTTAACATGTTCATATCCATTTGAATGTTGTTTTTAATTTTGTTCTGCTGTTTCAATTTCACTACCATACTGATTACTACTGGATTATGATCCGAACATATGTCAGCACCTGGATATGTCCTTGCCTGTTTGATACAATTTCGATATCGCTGGTTGACAAGAATGTAATTGATCTGGTTCCGACATACATCACCAGGGCTCTTCCATGTATATAGTCTTCTCTTTGGATGTTCAAATAAGGTGTTAGCAATTACTAGTTTTGATGTCAAACAGAAATTTATCAAGTATTCACCACGATCATTTCTCTCACATAAGCCAAATCTTCCTGTTACTGGATATTCATGTTGTTCTCCAACTTTCGCATTCCAATCGCCCATAACAATTGTTATTTCTCCAGACTTGGTGTATTCCATTACCTTTTTGATGCTGTCATAGAACTCGTTGACTTCTTCATCATCGTGATCTGAGGTTGGTGCATAAACTTGCAGAATGTTTATATTGAACGGTTATAACTTGTACCCTGTTCCTATACAACATGTTGCCCATCTCATTTAAAATTTGGTATTCCCTTCCCGAAATTCATGTTCGACCCAAAATCACCCCTTTCTTCCATTCCCCTGCATGGTTTTTGTACTTGACGCTATCGCCAGTTTTCAATTGCTTGTGTGCTTTGCCACACTTTTTGTTGTGAAAGCTTTTCTGACTTTGGTGGCGCTTCGCCGTTTGTGACCTTTTTGGATTTTGTGTTTCGGGTATTAAATGATCTAACGACCTAGGCAACCTTCCCCTTAGCCTTCTGCTCATGAGCAATTGAGCCGAAGATGCATTAAGCATGGGCAAGGGAGTGTTCCTATAGTTAAGCAACGCTAGCTGAAAATCTGTTTTTCGTGTCTAGACATTTTTTAGCATGTTTTTTATTGTTTCTTTCGATTTGGCCGTTGCTTCGGGGATACTGAGGACTCGAGTATGTGGCTGTAAACCCATAATGTTGTGCAAATTCTTTGTACTCATATGGATCTTAAACTGCGGACCGTTGTCCGAAATCACTTGGCTCGGGATAACATGCCTAGCGAAGTTATCCTTCATGGACTCGATTACCGTGCCAGACTCTGTATCCTTCAACAAAGTTACCTCTGCGTATTTAGTGTAGTAATCTATGGGTTTTTTTTTAGTTTTTTTTTATTGAGGCTGTATTTATACTGTCCATAGCATTAAGCCTGGGTATTCAGGCTTGTTTTCAATGCTGGCCAGCTGTAGTGTTGGTGTTGTCTTATCACACAGTAGCTGCTGATAAGGTATTTGATTGCCTGTATTTCAGTAGCAGATAGATAGTTGGTTGGTCTGGTTAGTACTATAGTAGTCTATGTTAATTTTTTTGGATTTTCCTGGCATATATGTGCTTTATTTTTTCTACTCTTATTTCTAGACTAGCCTACTCCTATTTACATATCATAGGCTTGTACGCAGCTGTGAGGTGTGTTATCTGGGTGCTTTTGGTATGGTTACCTTCCATTGGGCGTCTCGCTGGTGGGCCGTGACATATATCACCTGCCCCTTTGCGGTGCAGCTTAGTTGGGGGTTCCTAGCCTTATTTTGCACAGATATTTTTTGTATGTTTTTAGGTCAGGAATTTGTCGTTCCTTTACTGTTTGGGCATTCCACACCTTGGCAGCCATTTCTAGCGTGCTTCTCTCGTGAGCTTTTATTTGGCTTCTGGTCTGCTTTAGTAGTGGCGCATTATTTGCTCTAGTTGCCCTTTGTGGTTTTGTTAGGAGTTTATTGTCTTGACTATAGCTGTATGCTAATGTTTTCAGATGAATTATTCTCCTATTTTCTAGCAATTTTACTTTGGTTCTTTTGTGTATGTCATAGGTGGGGTGCAGCTTGTCTACTCTGAGGCAGATTTTCAGGGCTCTGTTCTGTAGTGTTTGCAGTTTTTTTAGAAGTTCTTTCTTTGCACCCATGTAGTTTACATCTCCATAGTCAAAATAGGGTAGCACCATGCCCTTGAAGATTTTTATTGACATTTCTTGTGTCATGTAGTCTCTTAGCTTTGCAAATAGCCACAGTTTGTGGTTTACCTTTTGGACAATTTTGTTTATACATAGGTTGTAGTTTAGTTGGCTGTCCAACTCAAGGCCTAGGTATTTGTAATGGTCTACATTTTCTAGTGTTTGGCTTCCTAGCTTACAGTGTAGTTTTCTTTCTGGCATTTGTTTATGCGAGAAGAGAACTGTTTTTGACTTGCTTGTGTTGATGGTTATTTTGTTGGACTCACACCACTCATCCAGTTTTAGTAGGAGCTTGTTTAGTTTAGTTATTACCTCCTCTTCTGTGGTGCCGTTTGCATATATGACTGTGTCATCTGCATATAGTTGGAGGCATTCGGTTTGTAACCATTTTTCAAGATCGTTTATGTAGATTATAAAGAGCAGTGGCCCTAGCACTGACCCTTGGGGTACACCACATGTGACAGGTTGGTTGTCTGATAGTGTATTGTTTATTTTTGTTCTCTGTTGCCTGTCTTTCAGGTAGCATTTTATCCAGTCCATAGTGTTGGATTTTATGCCCATGGATTCTAGTTTTTCCAATAGTATGTTATGGTCTACTGTGTCGAATGCTTTGCTGAAGTCAATGAAGGCTGCTCCAATTATGTAAATCTCGTGATTTATTTAAAATAAATCCGTACCTATCTTTTCATAAGCTTGACATGCTATGGGGTGATTTATCAATGGTTCCTTATGCAAATTGTTTTGGGTATTTTGGCATGTGTCACAACGACTGACTTTTTCCTCAATTTGTTTATTGATGTGAGGCCAGAGCATGCAGTCACGCGCTAACTGCTTGGTCTTAGTGATACCCAAGTCGGCCTCGTGCAATGCTTCAATCATTTGACTGTGGAGCTTTGGAGGTACCACAACATGATTGCCCTTCATTACCAAGTTATCTTCTACAGTTAGCTTGTCTTTGTGCGGATTATATTGCCGTAGACAAAGCGGTGTTTGCATACATGTAGTGTCCCAACCGTTTTCGATGTGTTATTAACATGGAAGTAGATACATCATTTTCATACTCTTTGACAATTTTACTTAACAGACGGGACGATTGCATGTCCACTGTAGTGATGCTGAGGGTGTCATCAAATAGGTCAGCATGACCTAGATTAGCAATGTATGCTCTGGATAACGTGTCTGTGAAGAACATTAGAGAACCCTTAACATGACCTAGCTGTATGTTGTAATTCTGTAATCGCATTTGCATTCTTTGCATACGGGCTGACAGCTTATGTATCGGCTTCTGCATTATCGCCACTAACAGTTTGTGGTCGGTTTGAATTCGAACTTCTTTGCCGAAGATATAGTCAGGAAACCTCTGACAGCCGAAACATATTGCGAGCATTTCTATTTAAATAGTGGCGTAGCCACACTGCGCCGAGTCGAGCGCACAAGATACAAGTGTGATTGGCTTGTTATCCTCCATTATTACGGCACGTAGACCTGACTGAGAAGCATCTATCTGAATGACAATGGGTGTGTCTACATCATAATACGACAATACAAGAGCAGTTCACAATTTCTCTTTGAGTTGGTCATATGCAACATTTCACATGCCAGCTCCATTCTAGCTAACCATTACACCACCTAGGCTCCCTCCTGTCACCACCCTATCCATACCTCTCCTGTCTATGCAGCTCCTTGCCTGATGGCCCAGTGCAGACCACTACACGTGTATTTTGGAATCTTAACTTTAGTCTTTGTACTGCAATTGTTGGCTGCCTTAGGTTTATTCCCATCAAATTTGCATAAGTCATCGGCATTGCGTCCCATCGAACGCGGTGACCGAATTGGTAGATCGCAGGCATCCTATGTGGAAGGTTGGGTGTTCAAATCCCAGCCGAGTCAAACCAATGATTTACTAAATTGATACTTGTCGCTACCTAACCAGCATCAGCATTAATAGGATAGAGCAAGGATTGGTTAGCTCAGTTTCAGGATAGTATAACTGTGTGGGATATTGGGTCATGGTGCCAGCGACCTGGTCTCTCAGTGGGACGCAACTATAAAGTCGTCATGAGAGCGTACTCTCACACGTCAGTACCTGCTCTGATATGACCTTAGATGTTGCTAGGACGTGTGGCATTCAAATATTTAACACAAGTCAGATTAGTTTGAGTTAATTCTCTTTTGTGTTGCCATGGATAAGGGGAATGCTATGGCGCTTACTAGGTATACCCTTATTAGTACATCTGGGATCTGTTCACCATTATTGATAGCAATGCAAATCACCAATGAAGCTCTGATTTTGGGAAATTGTTGGCATTTCCAATCGATAGCTAATTATGTGACGTGCGTATGAGACCTGAGTACAAGCATCATTTCACCCATAGCCAACCATAATCATAGTGCGTATAACTGTGTGCCTACGTTGAGATGCCAAGTACGAAAGTATTGCTAATTTATTTATTATGGTTATTATCTCGTCCGGCACTGACATCGGAATCTATTACTAGTAAGGTTGAGACTTTGATTTATCCTCCCAACATTAAGTAGTTGTACAAATATATTTGTGGGTTTTGCTGATTCATTGATAGCACGGCTCTCCAGGGACCAGGTCCATGTCAAACACTAGATAAAAGATTCACCCGGTACTTGTAGCCTACTGCAGCAGTACGGGGTGAATATTGTATCTAGTCAAACACTAGATCTCTCGACATTTAGACATTGGACTTTTTCCATACATATTCTACAAACATAAACTGACCTGATGACAATAGACATTGCAGAAACTGTGTCACCATTAATGGTTGTCTTCCCACTGTCTCTTGTAAACAAAATAGTAATAGTATGTCAAAACAAAATCATTAGTGCGAAGCGGGATATACCTTCATATGTGTGTATGCATGTGTAGGGCCTATATCATTGCAGCCATTACCCAGGGGTAGGTACCCCAGTAACATTTTCAAATTATTCCAAACATTCAAATTATAATTTCATTGGAAGCTCCAATGAATCAAAAGCAATATGCTTTTTGAATTTTTAAGATATTCCAAACATTGAATGAGATATGTACATTTCAAGTTTGTTGAATTTAAGATTTTTTGTATTAGCTAATGCACTAGAGAAGTGCCTTATTTAGGGCTGTTAAATAGACTAATTATAACAACATTTCCTTGTAGTTTCTTTATTAATGATCCTATCCTGATCAAACTTCACACCAAGGTTCTTCTTCGTATGCCAAATCACCCCAGCTTATCAAAACTGATATAAACAAATTAGATCACCGGAAAATGTAGGTTTCCATGGCAACCATAATGCAATCACTCCCACCTACAATATGAGTCAACTAGCTATTTTTAAATAATGGTCAGATCCTGATGAAATTTCACATCAAGGTTCTTCTTGGTCTGTCAAATCACCTCAGCTTATCAAAACTGATATAAAAAAATTAGATCACAGAAAAATCACAGAAAAATGTTGGTTTCCATGGCAACCGTAATACAATCATGCCTACAACTGCAGTTTCTTTATTAATGGTTTGATCCTGATCAAACTTGACATCAAGGTTCTTCTTCTTATACCAAATCACCCCCAACAACCAACCAACCACCAACATCAAACAAACAACAAACCAACAACAACCAAACCAACAACAACCAAACCAAACACCACCAAACACCACCAAACACCGTTGATTTAACGACTAATGTAGCCGACGCATCCCTCGACCCTCCCGCGGGCCGCGGGGGCCGCGGGGGCCGCGCGTGAGTCACTCAACTCCAGAATCCAGTCAAAACACCAACTTTTGGCCATCAAATTGTGGAGTTGCGTTTCCAGTTAGAGTCAATGTAAGACCAGTTTTAGGAAGATAAAATGCTAAAGTTTCCCATTATGATAGTTAACATACACTTTCCCGGCAGTCTTACCTCTGATTTCTGCATCTGAAGACTTGAATGGCTTGGTAAAATGCCTTTCAAATGTCACACAGCACTGAAAATGGTCTCTATCTGTGCCCCAGTCTGTTGTGCTTCAAACCCAGATGTAGCAATCAATGCAGTGTGCCTGTGTTGCACATGTGGTGCCGTTTTCCGACATGACTGGGCTGCTCAGAAAGTCGCTAGAAGTTGTATGAGTTTTATCACACCGGCGACAGTGGCGCTCCCGGCTGATTCCGGGGTACCTAGCAGGGGGGCAAACCCCCCATTTTTCTGTGAAAACAGGCACGGTCTGCTATAAAAGGTTGTTGTATATATGGTTGGATTCCTTAGACCCAGCAACAACTTCCAAGTGGACAACCTTTCCAACAGGCTACTGTAACTTTACAATTCAAGATGGCATCCTAGATGACCGCCATATTTTAAATCTCCATATCGTCGTCAATTTTTATCTAATTTTCATGTGTAATACTTCGTTTTTCTGGTGTTCAAGGTCAGGCAATCTATTTATGATGGTTTCAGAGTGATATGATGTGTTTTATACCATGTACTAGGCCTCATATTTATTATATGTTAATATATTATTTTAAGGCGACCATGACACAGAAAATCTACAATTTATTCAGGAGTATAGTTAAGTCAAGACTAAGTAATGGTAATCAAACAATGATCAGGTGTAAGATAATCGTGTAGTAAGAGTCAATTAAGGAAAGTAATAAGGTTAATCAAGTAAATAAGCGAATGTTAATGAATAGTAATGAATCAATGCTGAGGTCATAAGTAATGAGTCAATTAAAAAACAGTAATAAGGTTAAGCGATTAAATAATCGAATCTATGGTAAATGAAGGAAAGTCTCTGGGTGACCCGGGCCTCATATGAGTGGGATCGGGCGGGCTGGTGAAAAAGAGGTGTTGGTGGTCCGGTGTCGTGGTTTAAAACCCCGGTCAGATCGGATGCCCTGCCGTGGCTTCTGCGCATGCGCGGATTTTAAGCACGTCGTCTGCGCATGCGTCAAATTCTCCCCAGTTTCAAACACCCATAGATGAAGACAGTTGACTAAGATATTCACTACAAGTACAAGTACAATCAACCACAGTTGACTTTAGACATACTTGGATATTCACTACAAGTACAATCAACCATGACGCTCCAACTGACACCCCAAATGATAAGATTGCAGGCCTATGCTGAGAAGGCAGACATCCTGATCAAATATCTGAGTACTCGGACGAGGCCGATAGGAGGAACCTAAGCTATCCGAAATGTAAAGGACCAACTCTCAAAACACTAATGGGATGCAGAAAGTAAGTGCTAACCATCTATATTGTATCTTATCAGTTTTCAATATGCAGTGATCATTTCATTCTTTAGTAGCTATGTGTAGGTATGTGCGCAAACGGCGACTCGCGGCGGATATTTTCTTACAACAAAACTGATCCAACCAATCGCACCGTTTTTTGGTAGGGGTCTAGAAAAACGGCTCTATAATTGGTTTGCCTTGGTCAATCTTCATGATTTTTGTATATTATGTAGTATAGGAATCCGTTTACAGCTTACTTTAGCAATATTTCAATTTGGTTAAGTTTTCCCTTAAAAGTCACCAATTTCGGTCACAGAAATCTAGTGCTTATATACCTTGATTTTATGTAAGAAAATAATGACCAATTTCAGAGTTGGAAAAGGCCATAACTTCCTTAATACTCCACCTATTGCCATAATCTTGGTGTCATGTTAAATGGCGTTTCAAGCTCTTTCCAGTGGTGCCTTTTGTTTTATTATTGAAGGGGTTTGAAATTGTTTGGCACATACCTACTATGTGTGAAAACCGCCGATCGCCGCGAATTAGGCATATTTTTCAACTTCAAAGTGATGTAACTTTCTTGATATTTACATTAGAAAAATGATATGACTACCACGTTTAAGGTCTCTTCAAGCTCTTTCCATTGGAATAGGTTCCATTGAGATAAAATGCTTTTAAAATAAATACTCACATAGCTATCTTTAGTTAGTGTATACTTAAAAATTACGTCGAATCGCGACATTTATTTGTAAATCATTTGTGGGATGCAGAAAGTAAGTGCTAACCATCTATATTGTATCTTATCAGTTTTCAATATGCAGTGATCGTTTCATTCTTTAGTTAGTGTATACTTAAAAATTACGTCGAATCGCGACATTTATTTGTAAATCAGTTGTGGGAAGCAGAAAGTAAGTGCTAACCATCTATATTGTATCTTATCAGTTTTCAATATGCAGTGATTGTTTCATTCTTTAGTTAGTGTATACTTAAAAATGATGTCGAATCGCGACATTTATTTGTAAATCATTTGATCTCAATGGAACAGATTCCAATGGAAAGAGCTTGAAGAGACCTTAAACTTAGTAGTCATATCATTTTTTTAATGTAAATATCAAGAAAGTTACATCGATTTGCTTTTGAAAAATATGCCTAATTATGGGCCCTTTGTTCTATAGTAAACCAGCCAAAAGTTGTGACCCATATTACTGGTTTTATGAGCAAGGCCTAGGTGTGAAAGCCAACTGCCAAATTAATCCACAGCACTTGCTTACAGTGTCCCCTCTGTCTCACACAAATTGGCACTTGGCATTCACACCTCAGCCTGGCTGGTTTACTATAGAACAAAGGGCCCAGTTTAAGGTCTCTTCAACCTCTTTCCATTGGAATATGTTCCATAATAAGTATAACTAAATTCATCTATTGCTTGACAATAAACTCTATGTTATTTTTTTTTTACAGAAAAAGAACTGTACTTCGTAGGAGGAAAGAAGGAAGTTAAGCTGAAGGTCTTAACATCTTTGACCGAGGTCCAAGATGTACTTGCTCTGTACCATTCCAGTGCACTGGGTGGGCATAGTGCCGTCACCACGACATTGGCCAAGATATCGGCCAACTACCGATGGCATGGGATAAGAGAAGATGTTATCAGCTACATAAAGTCATGTAACAGATGCCAGCAACATGAGAACCTGAAAACCCAGGCCCCTGAATTGCAGCCCATCAAAGTAACGGAGCCTTTAGAGCTAGTTGGGATGGATTTGATAGGTAAGTACAAATTTGTCATGATGAGTGAATAATATTGTAGGTATGTGCGCAAACGGCGACCTTTTGTTTTATTATTGAATGTTTTTGAAATTTTTTGGCACATACCTAAATATTGTTAAATTAATATTAGGTACTCCAAACTGATTTTTTAAATGGCTGAGTAAATGTTGGCAGCCTGTTTGGAGTATTCCTTATTAATATACTTAATGTGTTATGACTAATTGGTAAAACAGTCTGTTTTAACTGTATTTGCAGGACCGTTGCCTACGACTGAGGATGGGCATAAATATGTGTTGACCTTCACAGACTATTAGACTAAGTTTGTGGACTTCTTTCCCCTCAAGTCCAAAGCAGCCAAGGGTGTATGTAGCTTGTGGGATCAGGACATTCATATGCAGGTATGTTTTAGTAGAGGCCAACTTTGTATTACAGTGCAGTCAGTCTATTTGGAATAATCTTTTGTCCACCGACAAAGCAGACATTTTCCATGCATTTCATTTTAATAGAAAATTAACCTGGCGTAGACTTTACATGTTGGCATGTTGTGTCATTTTTTTTTAACCAAGTAGAATTTCTATTTTTCAGATGGGGAGCTCCCAAGAGACTCCTTTCCGATCAGGGCCGTGAATTTGTAGCAGAGGTAGCTTAAGATAATAACTACAGATATATATCTATTCTAAGCATGACAGTTAACCAGCTGACATAGCTTAAGATAATAACTTAATTATGTACCTTTCTATTCTAAGATAATAACTTAATTATGTACCAGCTCACACACACAACGCATGCATCGTGACAGGTATATTTCTATTCTTAGATAGCGGTATTTTAAGTTTTACTAGGCACACATCATGATCAGTAAGCTGTTTGTTGTTGGTTTACTACATCATTTTCATTAAGCTGTTTGTTGTTCTATGTCCTAGCAACATCCTTGCCCTATTCTAATAATTCCTTCCGTTTGTTTGAATAATAGATGCTTAAGTAATACTAGGCACACATCATTATCATTAAGCTGTTTGTTGTAGGACATCCTTGCCCTATTCTAATAATGCCTTCCGCTTGTTTGAATAATAGATGTATAGTATTATATGCCTGCTTACCAATGCTTAAGTAATATTTGGCCCACATTATCATTAAGCTGTTTGTTGTTTTATGTCCTAGCAACATCCTTGCCCTATTCTAATAATGCCTGCCGCTTGTTTGAATAATAGATGTATAGTATTATATGCCTGCTTACCAATGCTTAAGTAATATTAGGCCCACATTATCATTAAGCTGTTTGTTGTTTTATGTCCTAGCAACATCCTTGCCCTATTCGAATAATGCCTGCCGCTTGTTTGAATAAAAGATGTATGGTATTATATGCCTGCTTACCAATGCTTAAGAATACTAGGCCCACATCATTATCATTAAGCTGTTTGTTGTTTTATGTCCTAGCAACATCCTTGCCCTATTCGAATAATGCCTGCCGCTTGTTTGAATAATAGATGTATGGTATTATATGCCTGCTTACCAATGCTTAAGTAATACTAGGCCCACATCATTATCATTAAGCTGTTTGTTGTTTTATGTCCTAGCAACATCCTTGCCCTATTCTAATAATGCCTGCCGCTTGTTTGAATAATAGATGTATAGTATTATATGGCTGCTTACCAGCCACCAATGCTTAATTAATACTAGGCACACATCATTATCATTAAGGTGTTTGTGGTTTTATGTCCTAGCACCAATGCTATGTATGCAGGCTCACACACCAACAGACATCAGGACTATGTCACTTCTAAATTGATATACTCTGCTATGTTTAAAAAATTCATGTTTTTATGTGATTTTAGGTAAACAATGCAGTGTGCGGGAAATTCAACATCACTACATCAGTAACAAGCATCTACCACCCTCAGACGAATGGATTGGACGAACGGACAAACCAGACGCTGAAGACACGACTAAGCAAACTGATGAATGAAAACCAGACCGACTGGGACACGCATCTGGAGGAAGTGGCCTACTCAATCCGGACAGCGCCACAGAGGACCACCAAGGTAATTTAATCCTCTCTTAGTTTATGGATACGATACCAAAATATATTCAATTTTTACCAATGAACACAGTACATTATTATTATGTTTAGTTTCCAGCCATCAAACTGTTTCCACCAAACATACTTAAAACTATAATATGGCCATACTGTAGTAAATGATTTCTATCCTTGTATTTTTTAGTTCACACCATTCTTTCTGATGTTTGGCCGTCACCCACGGCCACTTCTAGAGATGGATGCAGTTGATGACACTCCTCCCCCATCTGAACCAATCGTGTCGGAGGAGATGGTCTCCGATCGTCAGGCGGCCATGGATGCTGTCAGTATTAAGGTGCTGGCCAACATGGAGGTCGCTCAGAGTAAGATGAAGGCTGATTATGCGAAGCGATGCAGCAAGGGTGTCAAGACCTTCAAATTTGCCCCGGGGGATCTAGTCATGAGGACAAACATGCGGAATGTCGGTCGGAAAGGCGGAAAGATGGATGCAAAGTGGACAGGCCCATATAGGTGTGTATAGGATTATGCATATATAATATTAATTATTTACATGTCTTTCATTGCCATTATTTTGCATCTATAATATTCATTGCAGGGTGCTGAGCATTGACAGCTGCCAGCGGGTGGAACTGCAAGAAATAAAGAAGGGAAATGCGACACTGCAGAGGAAGGTGCCGTACTGCCAATTGAAGCCATACCAAAGCAGTCATCTCTACTCGGTCCCTTCCTCTGCAGCCACAGACGTTGAGGTGGCTGGGGTCAGCATATCCGACTTTGCAGCCACAGATGCTGCGGTCCGCAACGTGTTGGGTGACGTCTGCTTTGCCACAGACGTTGACGTGGCCGAGGAGATCATAAGCGAGTTGATGTCGAGTGAGTATATTAGTAATGAAAAGCTCTTATTTTGAATAAGTCATGTGGTTTTACATTTTATGAACGATTTCTAATCAGAATGACTGAAACTTTTAACTTTCACTGAGACAATGTACCTGAGCTATTTATCATTTATTCAGTCTTGTTCCAGTTTTCATCGCAAATACCATGCAATTTAATTACTGTTATGAATATGTGATATGGGTCTTTCAGGTGTTGTCGGGAGTTCATTCCAAGTTCCTTTGTCAAATGGAGCTCTGCTTAATTAATATGTATCAGGGTTGGGGATGATTATTCGTATTAGGGTCAGGATGACACTCCTCCCCCAACTGAGGACGTATACGATTGCCGCTGGTGATACGGTGTTATTAGAAGACATTTAAAGTAGAATCTTGTTATATCTATGTATTTTAACCATTGCAGGCACACACGTTGAGAGGGACGTAGAGATGGACGTAGAGATGGAGGTTGAGGTGGTTGAGGTGGTGTGTGCTCCGGAGCGTTACACTGGAAACGGATGGGTGCAACCACCCACACTCCTGACAGCACCAGTCGCTGCCGCCCAGGATATGGTGGATAATGATAAGTGGCTGGATGATGGCATTATCGACCATGTCCAGGGGTTGTTGCGGTTGCAGTTCCCACATATGTCGGGGCTGTATGCGACAGCCAGCATGGCACAGCTAGGCTGTCCGAACAACAACAACAATGAGGCCATGGTACAGATTCTGCATCATGGTGGCAATCATTGGCTCACAATCACCAATATCGGGTGCGACAAGGCCACCATGAAAATTTATGATTCTCTGTCCTCCTCAGTAACCACCCTACTGTCTTTCCAGGTGGCCTCATTCTTAATGTCGAAGGCATCAAAAATAAAGATTGAGTGGCCAGCTGTGCAGAGACAGTCGGGTGTTTCTGATTGTGGTTTGTATGCAATTGCAAATGCTGTGGCTCTGTGCCAGGGACATGATCCCACACAAATTAAATTAGACCAGGACAAAATGCGTGAGCATTTGGTTACATGTTTTGTAAATGGCTCCATTTCGTAGTTTCCAGGTGGAAGCAAACGGTCACCTAAGATATCAGTTAGATGTGACATAGTCTCAATCTACTGTTATTGTAGACGCCCCTCCAATTGCCGGACCCAAGAAATGGTGCAATGCAATAATTGCAAAGAATGATTCCACGAGAAGTGTGCCAGTGTCTGTGTTGAAAGTTTTAGTGGTAAAGATAGTGTGTTTGTATGTAAACTCTGTTAACATGCACTGACACCATGTCTTTATGACTGAAACTTTGAACATAGACACATTGCTCTGAGTCATTTGGGGGCTCTGGTGATTGTAGGGCTGACACGTAGGACTCTTTGGTGAACATTTGCTTCCACTTGCATATAGTTTTAAAATGTCTTCAAATTGATAGGTGTTTTGAACCTGGCATTTTTGTCTTTGTCACTGTGAAATTAAAAGTTTTTTTGTGTCTTTTTGGCATATTTGTTTACAATTTATATATATGTAAGTATCACCTCTGTATTATTCATTGCAGCTATTGATACACAGCATTTGCTACCGCATACACTCCACAATCAGAGGAGGCAGGGGTTGAGGTACCATGGCTTTATTCGGGTGTTGGGGTTTAATTTCTCGGCAGGTTTAAATCCTACTCTTTCACCAGATTCAGTAAACATGCATAGGGTGAAATCTTAGGATTTAAATGTGCAGAGAATTAAAACCGGCGCGACTGTCGGTGTCAGGAGTGTGGAGTGTCCCTCTCAAGAAATCTCATGCTAGGAAAGTAGACATGAATCCCAATTTTGTATAGCAAAATTATTGGTTTGGGTAGTGACACAATCACTATTCACTGCCTTAGATCAAATACTGTTACTGTTATTGATGAGATTTACTATCACTATAAAACATGTTAAATTGAAGTGGCATGTACATTGACTGTATCATAGGGCAAGAAGTGAAGGCCCTGGGATTTTGAAGAAATGAAATGTGATGAGGGCATATGAGTCCTGTGAACGATTTGTTCAGTCTTATTAAATATGAATTCTGCTGTGTCATTTTTGTCTGAGTGTGGTGAATTTTGTTCCCGAGATAGTCAAAATATAAAAAAAGAAGGCCCCCCCCCAATAATTAAATAATCCTTCAGTAAGTAGGAAATAGCACAAATACAAAAAGACTGATTAAAACAACCCCTCCCCCCCCCAACCAGCCAAGAAAAGATAAACGTACCCCTGAGATATTTGAATTAATAATTAAAATAATGTAAAAACACCCCCCCTCCCAAGAAACCAAGCCAACCAAAGTAATCTCCCTCCCCCCCCCTCCTCCGCAAGCCAACCAAAGTAACCCCCCCCCCCCCCCGAAATAATTAAATAATCCTTCAGTAGGAAATAGCACAAATACAAAAAGACTGATTAAAACAACCCCTCCCCCCCCCCCCCCCAGCCAGCCAAGAAAAGATAAACGTACCCCTGAGATATTTGAATTAATAATTAAAATAATGTAAAAACACCCCCCTCCCAAGAAACCAAGCCAACCAAAGTAATCTCCCTCCCCCCCCCCCCCCACTCGCAAGCCAACCAAAGTACCCCCACCCCGAATAATTAAATAATCCTTCAGTAGGAAATAGCACAAATACAAAAAGACTGATTAAAATAACCATGGCAGGGCATCCGATCTGGCAGGGCTTTCAAACTCCGAAAATCCGCGCATGCGCAGAAGCCACGGCAGGGCATCCGATCTGACCGGGGTTTTAAACCACGACACCGGGGTCTGATGTTGAAGTGGGAGAGGGAAGGGAGGGCGGAAGGGATGTAAAGGGAGGCAGGGGACCAGCGGCGGCACCAGCGGTGGGTGCCGGTGCCGCCACCTGGAGGGAAGGAGAGAAAGGGGGAGCCAGGGGGCGGCGGTGCCGCCACCTGGAGGTTGAGGAGGCAGGGGAGTGGGGGTAGAAGGGGGAGAGAGAAAGAGGGGGGGTAAGGGTGTTCGCCTCGGTTTCGAATTACCCATATTGCCGCAGCAATATGAACAATTATCGGAATATTTACATTGTTTGATTATTTAGGAAGGTGCATACGGCATCCCTGTCGACCTGGCGAACTGTGCATTGATGTGGATAAAGGTGTGTTATGCACGTGTCGTCCGGGATTCATCGGATCAAAATGTGAAAGTAGGTTTCTAATAGGTACCGGTGTAGCAGGAAATCGCAAACCCTGTAAATCGCAAACCCCAATGCTTGGCAGTCTTTATCCTAATGGAAACATCTTTGCGATAGTCCAGTTTGTAATTCCGTCTGCACATGTGGCTGAAAACGGCCTTTATTCACAGATGTCGCCACTGTGGCCATTCTAAAGGTGAGGTAAAGAGTAGTCAGGTTCCAGTACCCATGTTTTCCACTAGGTGGCAACCTCTGTTGAAACAAAAGCCAAGGGACCAGGCTACGTAAAGAGGTGCAGCAATATCCTGGTATTATCACTCAGTTTCAGGATCAGCAATGCAAACAACGTCATTAGCAAAATGGTCTCTTTTGTTCCAACTTCAGTCACTGCCTGCAGTAAATAGAACCATTTTAATATTCCAATTTCTTATTGTGCATGCACCAAATATCTCAATGAACCATTATTTACTAGTGTGTTAGTTGAATATTACAAAATGCTACAAAACATGGGGGGTTTGAGATTTCCAATGGGGTTTTGTGATTTCCTAGGATATCGCAAACCCCAGGGTGTGCAATTTCCAGGGGTTTGCGATTTCCTGCTACAACGGTGTTGCAGTTTCTGCAGCACACCAGTTTGCCAGGGACACATCCATTCAAATGCATTGTCAACAGCCGTGAGCAAATCTTCATACAGAAAGTCAAATATCTCTCAATTTACACCACCTAGAAACAAATCGCTTGGTACACATATAGAAAACATCTTTACCATAAAGATTATATTAAATTTATAAGGTTAGGGTTCTTGATTTCTATTAATTTTGAATAAAACTAATATTTTGCACTGCGCATACCGTCAAACTCAAGTCATTGTCAATGGCCGTGAGCAATCTTCATACAGAAAATACAGAAAAAGTGAAATATCTCTAAAACGACACCACCTAGAAACAAATCGCTTGGTACACATATAGAAAACATCTTTACCAAAACCATTATATTAAATTTATAAGGTTTGTGACGATGCTGTTCGATTTTGACGCATGCGCAGAAGCGATGTGTCCCTGGCAAACTGGAGTGCCGCGGAAACTGTAACACCGGCAGTGCTTAGATCACACTGGAAGAAAGTGGCAATCATGAAAAATTGCTGTTTTTAAACACTCTTATTTGGATGTATGTTTAAATTATAAAATACCCGGACCAGACGGGATGGCCGAATGAGTTAGAGCGTCCATCTCCCGTGTTGGTAGGTCGTGGGTTCGAACCCTGGTCGAGTCAAACCAATGACTTAAAAATTGATACTTGTCGCTTCCTACCCTGGCACTCGGCATTATTAGGATAGGGCAAGGGCTGGTTGGCTCAGTGTCAGGATAAATTGACTGAGTGGGATATCAGGTCATGGTGCTGGCGGCCTGGTATTCCAGTGGGGCAGCACTATAAAGTCACCATGAGTGCGCACTGTCACAAGTCGGTGCCCGTCCTGATATGACCTTAGATGTTGCTAGGATGTAAAACAACAAAACAAAACAAATTATATAATACCCAGAAAGTAGCGTGAATGAACTAAAGCTTTACTCTTTAGTTTTTATACTAAAATTAGGTGTGCCATATATTAAGACAAACCACCAAAAGGCACTTTATTACAGGTACTTTTGCTAATTAGCGCATTCATTTGCATCACAGAAATCAGAACAAGTACCAAAGCATCTGGTTTTGTTTTGCTCGACGCTGAATCGCGGTTGGTTACACAGGCTATTATTCGATTGTATCAGAAAGAACACTAAATGAGCTTTAATTTGGTATATGACAGACATATTTAAAGGAAGGAAAATTAAAGTGTTAAAGGCAACTTTTAGTCAAGTAAATAAAATTATCTTAAAATGTGAATATTTTGAAAAGTAAACAAGATAGAAGGTTTCCGTTGTGTGTGTTTTGCTACATTTAACTAGCACTGTGTGATTACCTTATTTAACTGCCCAGTTTAAAGATCTAAGAAATGGCTGGCGGTACCTAGTTCAAAGCTCCTTTGCTGGAAAAAAAGAATTACTATTATTTAAATTGTTTGAAAATGTTACCGAATTTGTACCTAAATAACATGTAAATAAATTGTTCTTTGAATGTAACTTACAGTTGCATAGTCCGGTGGTTTTAGCTTTCTGTTCTTTTTTTCTGAGGTAAATATTATAGATTGATTCTTATAATCCACCTTACTTTAGATTGAAGCAAAGACCCTATAACACTAAGACGGCTCACTCAACCTGTACTATGTTATCAAAATGATCAAACCCATCTCTTGGTTAAACAGTTGCTATATTATATGTATCATCATCATCATCATCATGCTGTCAGTCGCGATGCGACAAAGACTGCTTTCATTACATGACTGCCGCTCTCTATTTAGCTCTCTGCTGTGAGAGTTGCGTCCATGAGTCGGTCTGAATGTCTCTCAGCTTCAGGTTTACATTTCATGAAAGCTGCCTGCAAAAGTGTTGAAGTGCTGCTGGCTTTTGCAAGTTACCAGCGGCAAGAACATGTCAAGACAGGCGCAAAACTATTTGTCCCTACAGTGGCTGGTCGGGAGATGTTGGGAGTTCCATACATCAACCACCTTTAATGCTGCCACATTGGTACAGGTTCTGCCTTGTGGTACAGGTTCTTGACAGAACCGAAGGCTAGGGGAGCAAACCCTAAACAGAAAACCATTATATGTATAAATGTATATATATGAATGTGAAAGATATGTGATGATGATGCTGATGATGATGATGTGTATTTGTTCATAGCAATTTCATATTGATGTGTATTCATACTTACCTATCTCATGAATAATATAATTGTATGTGTTTACATGTGAAACACCAACCAGCAGCCGGGCTGATCAAACCCACCACAAGGTGGCAGTGCAAAATTTACATTACCATGGGAGAGATAGGGAGTGAACTGTCCTAGTGTTACAGGGTCTTTGATTGAAGTAACGTTGCTTTAGAGATATATGGGGTGTCATCATCCCAAAATAATGTTGGCGTGCTTGTTAAAACTCTGGCCGCCTAGGTTTCAACAGTAACAGGTTCTATTAAATTGACTTAAAGTTGCATAGTCCAGGATTTTGTATGTCTGCAACTCTTAGATAAATACATTAGATTAATCATTATAATCTGCTTTATTTTAGCGTGAAATAAATTTGAGCTTAAATGGCTAATTTTAGAGATATTTGAAGTATAAACATGGAAAATTAATTTTGGCAAGCATCCAGTAAGTACCAAGTTCTATTAAATTGACAGCAGCCATTCTATTTAGCAACAAATACTTAATATGTGCACCCGTATATAAGTTGGATATGTCAAATCAAATCTAGATCAATGTTTGAAGATGTGATGTTTTCATCAGATTATGCACTAATGCAGCTTTCAAGCTGCATAGTCCGATGAATCGTACAATATTTCTAAACCAAAGCGATTATCTAGATTTGAATCTACCTATCTACTGGTGCACTTATTAAACATTGCCCAGATAGAAGGGAATACTGAGGCAATTTAATAGAGTCTGTTACGGCAGAAGCCTACGGTGTCAGAGTTTTGACGTGCTTGCCAACATTAATTTACCATATTTGCACTTTGAATATCTCAAAAGGTAGCCATTTAAAATAAAAGTTACTTCAAACTAAACTAAGGTAGATTATAACAACTTAATATATTTATCCTTGAAAATGACAGAAACTCAAAACTATCGGACTATGCAACTCTAAGCAAAGCACTCACTTCCAAAGCCACAGATTGACATTATCAGTCAAATCAATAGACGGCTTCGTAATTCCGACTGCACATGCGCTGAGAATGGCATCAAAGGCAAAGGAAATACGCACGGACATTGAATTTGCCAAGATGCGCAGTTTAAAACCTGTTGTTTGTTTGTTGTTTGTTGTTGTTTTACGTCCTAGCAACATCTAAGGTCATATCAGGACGGGTACCGACTTGTGACAGTGCGCACTCATGGCGACTTTATAGTGCTGTCCCACTGGGAAACCAGGCCACCGGCACCATGACCTGGTATCCCACTCAGTCACATTATCCTGACACTGAGCACACCAGTCCTTGCCCTATCCTAATAATGCCGAGCGCCAGGCTAGGAAGCGACAAGTATCAATTTTAAAGTCATTGGTTTGACTCGACCGGGACTCGAACCCACGACCCCACGATCTACCAGCACGGGAGACGGACGCTCCAACTCATTCGGCCATCCCGTCTGGATTGTATCCAAAATTAATAGAAATACAGAACAATTTGGCATTTATAAACATGGACTGATGGATGCACTCATGCAATGTGCTATACTTTATGAGATGGAGACAGACGTAGTGTATAATGGTTTGTTCTTGTCATAAAGGGCTCAAGTAAAATATAACATACATCAGGTATGATATAACATAAATCAGGTATGATACAACATAGATCAGGTATGATACAACATAGATAACTGGCAGTACTGAGCATTTAATTAACACTTCCCCAGTTTCCCTATGAGTCAAATGGTTAAGGACCTGGACTCTCAACCCTATCATTACTGCTTAATGGGGGACATTTAGCGTAGTTATTTTGTCTGACACTAGATGGCGCATCGGTACTAGTGGGCCTAAAGGGAGATCTATACTACTAGACAACATGCAGTCGGTTCGCAGGACCATACCATTACTATGTCAGTACAGATGACCATACTGTCAGTATGTCAGTGACCAGGACTACGGTCAGTATGTCAGTACACCGGACTAGACTGTCAGTATGTCAGTACACTGTTCTAGTCAGTCACAGGATTTCAGTCAGTACATAGGACTACAGTCAGTACACAGGACTATACTGTCAGTACACCAGACTACAGTCAGCACATGTAACCATACCGTCAGTATGTCAGTACACAGCAGTAGTCAGTAGTCAGGACCATACCATCAGTATGTCATGTTCTGCACAGGACTAGTCAGTACAAGGGCTACAGTAAGTACACAGAAATATACCATCAGTATGTCAGTATACAAGATTATTCTGTCAGTATGTCAGTCCTATCTTGGAAGTGTGGTCAACAGGCTGGGAGGGACAGACGCTGATGTGAGGGTTCGGATTGGAAAGGCAAGGGCAGCTTTCCATCAGCTGAAGAATGTCTGGGGATCCTCGGAGCTGCCTCAGAACACCAAGATCAGGATATTTTGCTCCATGGTAAAGCCTGTTCTTCTGTATGGTGCAGAGACTTGGAGAACAACGGTCACCACCATGAAGAAAATCCAGTCCTTTATCAACACCTGTCTCAGACGAATCCTAAGAGTACGCTGGCTAAACACCATCAGTAACCTGGAGCTATGGCAGCAAACAGGACAGCAGCCTGTTGAGGAGGAGATCCTTCGGAGACGCTGGAGATGGGTTGGCCATACCCTTCGCAAGCCTGCATCCAACACCGCAAGACATGCACTCTCCTGGAATCCACAGGGGAAAAGGAAGAGAGGCAGGCCAAGAAACAGTTGGCGCCGTGACCTGGAGGCAGATGTGAAGAGGTCTGGCCATACAATGAGACAGCTGTGGCCCAGGACCAGGATAACTGGAGAGCCCTTGTTCGTGGCCTATGCCCAAAGTTGGGCGGTAGGCGTAAGTAACATCCCAAACTCCCCTTACCAGAAAGTAGGAGTAGACCTGTTCTATGTAGAACACAGAACATTTCTCGTGGTAGTAGACTACTACAGTAAATTCCCAGAAGTAACGGAATTACCCATAACCACAAGCATAGCAACGATAGACGCACTAAATCAGCAGTTTTGCAGACATGGCATCCCCAAAACGGTTGTATCCGACAATGGGCCCCAATTTACGAAGACAACAACTTTGCAACCGAATACGGCTTCCAAACAATATTTGCAAATCCCTACTTCCCACAGAGCAACGGACAGGCAGAGCGGGGGGCAGAATGAGCCGAAGCCCATTCAACACAGTTATGGATAGTTGTGTCTTAAATATACTCGTTGTATCATAATATTATGTTGCATGAGTGAATCCATGTTTAACCCTTATTATTCTGTCTTTCTATTAATTCTGAATAAAATCGATGTGAAACATCGGCACCAAACCTCTTCACAACTTTTGTTTCAACTGTTTTCAAACTTTTTTCTCGTTAAGACATAATCTTGTTTGATTAACTGTAATCAAACAATTCTTTTTTAAATTTGTTTTATGTATATAGTTAAAATGATGTTCTAGATGTGCATTTGATTTTAAAACATTTCTCAATTTGTTTAAGATCAAAATCAAAAAGTGAAATAGTTGTTTTAAAACTATGACATATATATACGCACAACATAATGATCCTCCATATGACCATGGATTCTGCTATTATTATTTGGAAGGATTTCTGATATTATTTGGAAGGTTTTCACTTTTCGTCTCCATGTCACACTTTAGTGCCCAGTTTCAGAAAATGACCCCTATATTGATTCTTGTTTTATTGTGTATCACTGAATAGCTCCTCTAACAAAATGTGACCCAAATCCATGTGAACATGGTTCATCGTGTTTACAACATATCGGATACTTCACCTGCTTAGCATGCACTCCGGGATTCACCGGATACCGATGCCACAGTGAGTATCCAAATTTGCATTTGTTATCCAAAATAAAAATCATTTGTAAAGCCCCCCAAAATAAAAATCATTTGTAAAGCTCCCCCTCCCCCCCAAACAAAAAAGAATTGTTATAAATACCCACCCGTGGCTGAAAAATAGCCTGCCCCGAATTGTTATTTTCTTTAATTTTTGTTTGTTTTTTTAAGCTGTTAAAAATGCGTCGGACTAGCAACAATTGAAATTTTGTATCAATGTTTAAGTGATTGGTTTCAATCGGCCAGTTTTAGAACCCAGGAGTTTGAATACCACGACTTACCAGAACGGGAGGTGGACACTCAATTCATTCGACCCTCGCGTCTGGTTACATATTACGTCTACGTCAACAATTTTAATATAAAATAAAAATCGCTCACCCGACACGGATTTTTATTTCAAAAGGACGATCACCAATTTGTTTAAATTTGGCCTAACTAAGCAGTGTTCGAAATAAGAGGTTGTCCGCTTGTCCCGAGCAAGTGAAAATTCAGGTGGACAAGTGAAAATTCACACCAGACTTGTCCGGTAGACAAGTGAAGAAATTGGTTTATTTCTATCACTGCGATATATGTAATATAAAGTAATAATTTCTTCTTTTTTGTTTAGTGAAGATGTATACTGTCTATCACAGATACATGTGAATAGTCTTGTTATCATCATTATACAGTTGGTGAATACAAAGTCTACCCCAACACTTTTACCAACCCAAAGAATCTTTAACCTCCCACACCACATAGAGAGAGTGTGAGTGCAACTGGCCTTTGATGACGCTGTAAGTTATACACAGCGGTGGTAATTCAAACTGGCAAAGCCGATAGCATGGGGAATCAAACCATCAACCTCGAGAGAAGGAGTCTGACCTAGTTAAAAGTCTGATAATCGAATCACTCCTCCACAGAAAATTGACATTGAGTAAATTAACTCAATAATAGGCTACATCACAGTTCCAGCGGCGTGGTGCATTGTGGGATGCGTCAGAGCAAAACAAACCTGCGAGAAGCACATGACACATTCTAATACACTGGGTGCAGCTATGAAATGTTCTAGTTTCAGCTCATCTCAGCTCTTGTTTGAAACATAGAATACCAACTAAAAAAATATATATAATAAATGAAGATATTAATCTTTTATCCAGCATTGCATTTACATCAATATAATATGCACATATTATGCCATGTGCATTTAGATTTAGACAAATCTGGGCACTCAGATTAGTGTTAGAGCCATAGCCAGAGTCAGTTTTACATATTTTATTAACGTTTTTATTTATATCCTATGGTTAATGACATATGTAGAACTAGAAAATTAGTAGGGTTAATCAGATATTGGTTTTTTACTTCTCTGAAACAAGAGTCTGTTGACACATTTGGCATTTTAATATTTAGAACAAGATTTAATAATGGTGATGTGGATAGCACTGATTGTTTTGTGTGGAATTGGAAGTTTCTTAGCTCAAAATGTCTATGGCTAGTTTTGTCTTAGCTATATTCATCAGATCATTATATTGCATGTGTGCATACATGTTTATGCCAAATTGTTATGTATTTCTATTCAATTTGAATAAAATCAAAGTTTTTCCCGACGCGTATCGACAAACTCAATGGCCATTTGCATTTGCTTTGCTGCCAATGCCGTTTTCAGCGCATGCGCAGTCGGACCGTGATTCCGTCTATTTCCATGTGTTGATTCATACTTCCTATAAATATAAAGTTGAGACAGGGTGGTGAAAAAGTAGTCCTATGAGCAAAGCCTAAAGCTTTGCAGGGGCCTCGCTTCCACATGCTCAACTGCATACCACCTGATATTACAAATATATATTTAAACTATATGATGTTTGATAGTGTTTTATTCCAATAGTATATTATTCATCGGCAAAAAAGTATGTACCATCTGAGAATCCCAAGCAAGCGCCTTGCTTTGGGTATTAATACACGATTTCCGTGACGAGTATGACACCAGGGCCGCGTCCAGGGTCCATGTCGCAGGCGCCGCGGAGACGTCTCGGCGATTCTTTTTGGCCTATTTGTGTTCAGAGTGTGTCTCGGCGACATCTCGGAGACGCCTCCCTTTTCAGACTGGAGATGAAAAGTGCCTCCAAAATGGCCACCATAGTCAGTGGTTTCAGCCAATCACAGCGCAGCTTTTCCATTGCAAATGGCCGCTGCCTATGGGGGGCAGCCATTTTCGAGACAACAAACTGCTTTTGCCGTTCAAACTAGCGTGACGTCATGGCCACTCTGAGGCGCCTCCGAGACGGATCCTGAACACGGCTCTGGTGATAGGAAACGACACTTCTGTTGTGGGTCGACAGTGCGTCACTGTGTTGTTTTACACTGACGATTGAGCATTTCAATCTATCAATCAATAAATATGATACAGCTATAATTATCAAAAATTGTAATTATGTTTTCTCTATAAATCCACATTTGTGCTGAAAAGACTGCGTCAGTTGCACTAATATGAAGCCCATGTTAACAGAGCCTCAATTGCCTCTCCACAGATGCTGTGACCCACAAGTCCAGTCTGGAATACGCTCTGCGCATGCGTCGCAGAAATCGTGTATTAAAACAAAAATGAATGCACCATATTAAATGGCAGCTTGCGTCAGTTTGATTGCTGCGCTTATGTTAATTATGGATGTGAATACTGTAGTGTTCTTCACTGACCTCTCAGGCAAGGAGCCACATAGACAGTTAAGCATGGATAGGGTGGTGACATCAGGGAGCCTAGGTGGTGTAATTATTACTATTAGCACACTGCCACGAAATGCCAGAGATGTCGGTTCACAATATTTCCTATTTTCATCACCCCCTCCATGACAATATTTATTTTAAACAAAAAGAAAATACAGTAATCAAGCAATTGTTGATAGCCGCTTCATTGTTCTTGTGTCGCTGAGTAGTCAACATTGATGACTGCAGTCACATTGAGTGCAGAAACGGCGGTAAATGTATCGATGGAAACTCCACGTACACCTGCCAATGTCTGCCTGGGTTCATTGGCTCCCAATGTCAGAGTGAGTACTGTATATATACATCAACATTTCAGTTACACTAGTTTTTGGTGCATTTGATTAATTCCATTGTAGCTGGAATAGATTCAGCATGTATGAAAACAGAACACAACAGTTCATTTATGCACACAGATACATCATTTTAAAGATAGTCTGGAATCGGATGGTGGCCATCTTGGATGTTGACATTTGAGGGCGTCAGGGACAACATTGAGCTTGGCATGATATCTAAATCATTGTATTACATATTAAGTAATGTTTGTTCCAAATTTGGTGCTTTTATCACAAAATGCACAATTATTTCACAAATCTGCCCGACTAATATACTCGAATATAAGTCGAGCAAATTTACCACCAAAACAATCTCCTATTCTGACGTCAGCTTATACTCGCCATACCCCCGAGGGAGCCCTTTCTGGCAGAGACCTATATATATATAGCGCGTATACAGACCTGTATGCAGATGTAAAGCAGAAGGACTCCGGCTATACTACTTTTTTGATAGGCTGCCACCCTTGAGGTTCCTGGGTTCGACACCAGGGGAACGGCGGCGCTGCGTCCGCTTACGCACGGCGCAAACAAGGTGCTCGGCACTCGGCACTCGCTGACCAGCTGCACCCAGAGCAGCAACCTTGTGTGTTTTTTTCGGCGGCCACCGACTAGGTAGACCCAATGGTGGCTGTAGTGTTCTTGGTATACGACAGGGGGCGCCATAGGTGGTATTACGTGGAGGGATGAAAGATCTCCGCGGTTTCGCGGATTTCCGGGATTTTTCCTGTACCTATAAGTGTATACTATTACGTTGCACCCATCCTGATATGACCTTAGATGTTGTCAGGATGTAAAACTCCAACAACCAACCAACCAATACGTTGTTTCACGCTGCAGCACCATCAGCGTATACTAATATGTGGTGCAAACGCCGCAGCACTAGCAGCGTATACTACTAATATGTGCTTCTAATGCCACAGCACTATCAGCATATACCGATATGTGATGCAAACGCAGCAGCACTAGCAGCGTATACTACTAATACATGCTTCAAGCGACACTACTATCAGTGTATACCAATATGTATGAAACCCAACTTCCGGGAATTTTCAGGGATTCCCTGACAATGCTAAGAAGGTAAGCCTATGGGAGAATATCAGCATTTCCGCTTTATTTCCCGGAGACCACTTTCATCCCTGTACGTGTAATCCAAGATGGTTGACCTCTTAGTTTTGACGTCACATGCACTCCCTATATTATGCAGCAACAACAAAAATGACGTACACAAAGTCACCAACAACTTCAATTGTTTGAGCCTGTGTAAAATAAACGTATGATAAAATTGACATTGTTTGGTGTTTGCCCGTCATTTTGCAGCGAACTTGGACGAGTGCAAATCGCAGCCATGTTGGAATGGCGGCCAGTGTGTCGACGCGACCAATATGTTCCATTGCATCTGCTCAGAAGAATTCACAGGGCTTCTGTGTCAGAGTGAGAATTTATTTTAAAATATTGTTGGGGTAGGGCAGGTGATCAAGTGTCCTATTTTTTCCTATTTTTTGGATAACACACTATTTAGCCCTATGTTCAGTAAAAGAAAGTTTTTTAAATCTGTTGACCAGTTGCATATGTTTTTTTTTTCAAAACGCCATAATTTGTCTCTGCTCTGCACACTATTTGTTAGAAAACGAGAGAAACGATAAGGTAAAGGGCCCCCACCCAAGCAAACAGCTCCCTTGATTAGGGGGAGAAGTAAGAGTAGCCGGTAGAGAAAAAAAGGGTAGAGTATAGGAAAGAGAAATGAGGAGAGTTGCGTCAAAGGGCTGTCCATTTGCTCAATGGTGACCAGCCGGCGAGCCAAAGACATGGACAGAGTAAAAGTAGAAAGTGAAATGCTGGCGGGGTCTCCCTGCTGGAACTCTTTTCAGACATTATCAAGGAGGAGCATGGCCAGCAGAGAGGAGATAGAGAGAGGTGTGGACGAAGTGCGGTCTGGATAGCAAGTGGTCAGGAAATGTCTATTTTTCTTTACAAATAGGGGGCACCTACTAAGCGAAGCTTGCCTACTAAGCTCAGTAATGTGGTAGACTACAATTCAAATAGATGAGACTTGAACAAATAGCGAAGTATGATACTACCATGCATTAACATTTGAACTTCAATTGTTTGTTTCCGGTTTTCCTACATTTTGAGGTGACTGCTCATTTAACGGCCGCTATACACTCTTTTGATACATTTGCTCTTATACAAAATTCCAATTTTCTTCCTATTTTGTTGGGAAAATTCCTATCTCATCCCTATTTTTCTTTATAAAGAAATCCCTATTTTCCTTCTTTTTTTTACCCACGCCTCACTTGATGCACTGGTAGGGAAGCTGAGGGCAAAGTAGACCAGACGATTTTGGTTGTCCATATCGCTGTGAAAAAAATGTGATGCAGTCAAACCTATGGCTGCATCACAAACCTTTGGCTTTGACCTTTTCATTCAGAACTAATAACATCTGGACTGAACAAAGTTAATTTGAAAACGGATTTATTGAGATACATGAAATAAAAAGAATTCACCAAAAGAATTCACTTTTTCCCAGACCATCGGGGCAAAGTGGAATCAGTCATGGGCTAAAACGGAATGTCATCAAATTATGTTAAGGTTAATTTGTTTATTACTTAATCTGTCACAAATCTGTTACTGGCGAAATAACATTATTGTAATGGCCCACGGCCCTCCGACTCTCACTCGCACGCTCACACACGGAAGAACACCAAGATTCAATTGGTGTATGCTTCATACCTGGTTTATTGAACCATCTGCTCTCCGCGCCATCAGTAGTTGTCTGACCTGCCCCCTGACTCGCCAGATCCCACATCGACTCTATAGGTGTGTGTGTGGGGGCGGGGGGGTCAGCCATATACAGTAGAGGGCAGCCCAGTCAGGGTCTGCCCGGTGGCTACCCGCGCCGCCACCTGGCGCAGTGTAGTGGTACTGCGCTGGTGTACGGCATAGTCTCCGCTGCTACCGCGTGGTAGTAGAGCTCATGTACAGACTACTACATTATTAATAATACAAATCAACAGTTACACAATGTGCTTCGCATTAACAAAATACCTTAACAAATGTTCAGCGTTGTTTGTGGGAATGTTGTATTCCATACAAATTTCACTTGTATAATCAATGACTGCCCCTTTGTCCGGCACATTCTCCATGTGCCCTTTTGTTGCAGACACGTGACCAGATGGGATGACCGAATCAGTGGAGCGTTCGTCTCCAGTTTTGGTTGATCATGGGATTTGAACCGATGGGTTCGAACCCTGGTCATGTCAAACCAATAATTTAAAATGTTATACTTGTCGCTTCCTAGCCAGGAGCTCGGCATTATAAGCATAGGGCAAGCACTGGCTGGCTCAGTGTCAGGATAATGTGACTGAGTGGGATATCATGGTGCTGGCAACTTTGCTTCAGCATTCCAGGCCTGGAAAGTTGTGGCATTTGTCTAAAGATCCTAGAAAATCCTGGAAAATGGAAAATCGTGACCATATTTCTTTTAAAGTTTATTATCGCTGACATGCCCAAACTTCCATCAGAGATGTTTTGTATTAAATGTGATTTTTGTGGGTTTTGTTATGCTGCCTCTTGATTTTATATTAAAACCATACATATACATGTAGTCATTGTTATTTCTCATGCTTATTCACAATTCACATCTTACATAGTGATTTAATTTAATAAATGTCCTGGGATTTTGCTCTGAAAGGTCCTGGAAAGTCCTGCAATTTGATATATATATATATATCAAAATGGGAATGAACCCTGTCAAGGATCTTCCATATGAGCAAAGACTAAGGAAACTAAATATCCCATCTCTCAACCATCGAAGAATGAGAGGAGACATGATCCAGGTCTATAAAATCATAACACGTATAGATCGCATTGACTTCACATGTCAGTTGTTAGGTGAATGGAATATTAACGACACAGTTCTGTGCCATGAGACAATTGTTGTATTTATTAATTTTGTTGTACATAAGTTGTACATTGTCATCATCATCATCATACTGTCGGTCCCGATGTGACAAAGACTGCTTTCATTACTTACATTTCATGAAAGCTGCCTGCAAAAGTGTTGAAGTGCTGCTGGCTTTTGCAAGTTACCAGCGGCACTCTCTCGGGGAGCAAATAGAGGTTTCACACTGGCAAGAACATGTCAAGACAGGCGCAAAACTATTTGTACATTGTACATTAGTTGATTATGCAGAAGAAATTTCAATCATTGATGATTGGTCTTCCTCATTCCACTGCTCCTTGCCATATCCTAATAATGCAGAGTGCCTGGCTAGGTAGCGACAAGTATAAATGTTTAAGTCATTGGTTTGACTCAATCATGGTTCGAACCCATGAGCTCGACTCCCACGGCCTACCAAAACAGGAGACGGACGCTCAACTCATTCGGCCATCCCATCTGGTGATACCAATGCCGTTGTTAAAATGTGTTAAAGAATTTATTTGCTTGAATAAACCGTATTTTGAATCATTTTGTAGCTGAAGTGAATGAGTGTATTCCAAAGCCTTGCAAAAATGGAGGACAATGCATTGATAAATTAGGGTTCTACACATGCCTATGTCTGGATCAATTCAACGGGTCAAACTGCCAACGTGAGTATACAATATATATATTTAAATTAAAATGAAGCAAAATTGAAAGTGTCCGTGTTACCATTCCTTTCCCTGTCCCCCTCTCTCCCCCCAACCATACACCGTGAACTCAGACGCTCAACCTGTAACAACAACTAGACCAAAAACCCCACCTACCAACTGAATGATCCTGGAAATGCTTCTAGTTGGGTCCTACTGAGGTACATGATTAAACCATACTAACCTACTTACTAACTCAATATGCCCCACCCAAGATTACCATCAAGACCAGTTCAAACACAGGCCCCACTATACATCGCACCATCACCCTTTCAATGAGTATGTCACCACTAGAAAGATAATCAGTTATGCCCCCCGTACTAACGCTTACCGTACTAGTCTAACGTAGTTACTTCCCCGTATAGTTTCTTTTGTCTCTAATCTTGTTCTTTACCTGTAATTCATATCAATGCTTTGCTTGTTGTCTTGTAATTATGTATCTATTGTGTTGTTGATTTGTTTACTATGTAGTCGCAAATGTAATTAGGGCTGGAAGACCAGTGCATTAACACAGACACATCTGACACATGTTTTCCTGCTCAAGGGGGACCCTTCCCCTGAATGTATTAGGATATCAGTCCCCACGGACAGTCAAGCACATTTGACTAAACTGTGTTGATGTTATGGCACTACGCCAACAATTTTACACTGCAAACAGCATGCATGACCTTTTTACTAAAGTTAAACAAGAAGACATTTTAGCATTTTTGAGGGCAGCTGGTGTGTACCACCTCATATAGTTCATTAATACAATTTGATTAATTAATTCTTTCATCTATTTTATTTAATTATATGATTTAACTTTTAAAAATACATAAGTGTATATTGACACGTAACTGATTGTATGCTTTTATATTATATGTAAAGGCGATGGTTGAAGAAAAAACAAACAATTCTCGCCGTGAATATGGCCTATGCTGCCGACATGGCGTAAAGAAACCACCAATCAATCAATCAATCTTATTCAGAGGAATAAAAATACTTGAAAACAAAAGTTTAAATGGAGCAGCTAAGCTGCCAACTTGATGAGAGTGTCAGTAGGGAGATCTCCCTAATACACAAATTGTAAATATGGAGAAATAGCGTGGCTGAAGGGGGGGGGGGGGAGAGTGTGGGAGGGATGTTTGTCTCCTCCCACAGGAGGGGTGCGGGGGGGGGGGACCTAACCCACCAGAAAATTTCGAAAAATAATCATACAAAATGGTGCACTCTGGTGCATTTTGACTAAATATATATGCGTAATGCCATATATGCTTCTGCAGAAACCGGTTCTATTAAAGTTGCATAGTCCGATGGTTTTGAATTTCTGTATTTTTTCTGAGATACATATATTAGATCGATCACTAGTATCTACTTTGGATTAGATCAAAGTTACTTTCATTTTAAATGGTAAACTTTTGAGATATTTTGTGTGCAAACATGGAAAATTAGTTTTGGCAAGTTTGCCAAAACTCTGACACCATAGACATATGCAGTAACAGGTTCTGTTAAATTGACTCAGTATTGCCTTCTACACAGAAACAAATGCGTAACAAGTGCATCAGTATCTAAGTTAGATATGTAAAATCAAATCTAAACAATTGGTTTGGTTTTGAAAATTTGATATTTCATCGGACTACGCAGCTTTAATTTGACTCAGTATTAGTCTCTTCTATCACCGAGGACGCGGAAACAAATGTTTAATAAGTGTGCCAGTGTCTATGTTAGATATGTAGAATTAAATCTAAGATAGTTGTTTTGGTTTTGAAATGTGTATGCTTCATCAGACTATGCAGCTTGAAATGGGCCCGTTATACCTCGTGGTGACGGGAACCTTAATCCGACAAAATTTGAAGAGTTCACAGTTGGTTCAGGCACAAAACCATGTAAACGGTAATCCAAAAATGTAGTTTAAATCAAAGATTTTTACCTCAAAATAATTTTAATTCTCACTAATTCTACTTTTTACATGATCACATGGTTATGGAGAAATATGCAAATGAGTAGGAATAACAATTTAAAAACGTCTTTGAGGGAATGATTCCAATGTTTATCTCCATTTTTGGATTGGCGTTTACATGGTTTTGCGCCTGAACTCTTCATAGGCTCTCGTACGATGCCCATGCAGTACATTACTTTGATATATGCACTAGTATATATATATATGTTGTATGTATACGATGTATATACAAGGTATATATATATATTTATTTATATATATCCACACACATATATATATATATATCCACACACACACACATATATATATATATATATATATATATATATATATGTATATATATATACACACACACATACACACACTTTGTATATATGAAGTCGTATATACAAATAGCCTGAACTGAGACACACAGCTATATGTGGCCTCTGTGGTCTAGTGGTTTGAGTGTAGAACTTGTAATCTGAAGTTGTTGGTGTTGTGGATTCAAACCCCATGTTCCTTCTATATGTGTTCCTAATTGAATTATGCAATGAAATTGTATCAACATATATTTTACATCACAGCAAATATATTTCCTGTATGTACTAGTCTAAAAAAATGAAATACCTATGTTTAACTATCTCTTCTCTCCACTGCCACCCAGCTGGGTCACTTGGCTAGTGTAATGTGATTGAGTGAGGAATGACTGCACACGTTGACGTTTAGTTACTCAATGCTTTATCACTGCCAGCGTTAAGGGCGCATTCCATATACGCGTAATGCGTAATGCGTTATGCGTTACGCGTTATGCGAATGCCAGCATTCCATATACGCGTAATGCGTAATGCGTTATGTGGCGCACGACTGGCTATATTTACGAAAATGTAAAAAACAATTATTCTCCATAATGCGATCTGTGATGTGACAAATATTGCATGTATATCTATGTAACTTTTTTAGTCACATGGGGGTTCCTACCTTATTTTAGCCAAATATAGATAAGTATTCAATTCTGCTGCATATGGTAGCATATTTACTTTCCCCAACCCTATGTCTCCCTGGTGCCCATCACCATGTGTTTCCAATTAGCACCCTCTGTGGACGTTCGTAATGCTCATCGCCTCTCCTGGTGTTAAACTAATGCCACACAACTCAGGTTTCTATTCACATCCAGCTTGACGCATAACGCATTACGCGACCGATCGCTACATGGAGCGATCGGGATCATGAATTGTCTGACAGATTCGCATTCGCATTACGCATTACGTGTGTATGGAATGTACCTCATAGGTTTCAAGGCATTTCGATTTTTTGTCGCATTCGCATTCGCATTCGCATTACGCATTACGCGTATATGGAATGCGCCCTTTAGTCTACACTGGTCCCTTGTGTCGCTGGTCCCGGCCGACTGGTTCCTGGCATGCCGAGCCTTAGTACAATACATATAACATCTTCTTTTCACAGTGAATAAAAGATAAAATGATTCTGGAATATACAATATAGGGTACAGAAGTAATAATAGTTTAAGTCAGTGGAATGCCGATAATTCAGTCTGTTAAATGAGTCTCTGGTTTGCAAAGATGGGTTTCCTCTATAGTTCAGTCCGATTTTCCTTATGAGTGGTTCACGTATACAAATGTACACATGTTGTTGTTTGGTTATAACAGTCTGCATTGCTATCTCAATAGCGTCTGTTTTCACAATGGTTTCACATACATACATTATCTCCCTTTTGAAAACATACAATTCAGTTTAACATAAATGCAATGTACATGTAATATACAATTCAATTCAACTTAAACGAAACATGAAGTCCGTATTGTTGTTAAGTACAACGTGTTGACTACACATTTTTATAACATATAACAACACGAATGTGTCGATGTTAGTCCTGTCCGTGAGTCCTTGTTACTTTTGTTGCCAATAACTTTAAACGGTTCCGTGGTAATTCACAAGGTAGAATATGATACACTTTATGTTCTTAAAACTAACATTCAGACCAACGCTTCTGGTTTAATCTACTTTACTTTCAGCTTGTCAACAGAGTTGGCCAACCTTGTTTTTTTTTTTTGGTCCATTAGTTGTTTAAGCAGGGGAAATTTCAGTCATAGACGACTGGTCTTCCTCATTCCACTGCTGGTCGATAGAAAGCCCGAGCCTACACATTTACCGACCCAAGGGATTTTTAACCTCCCACACCACATAGAGATGGTATGAGAGCAACTGGCCTTTGATGACGCTGTAAGTTATACACAGCGGTGGAAATCCAAATTGGCAGAGCTGGGGGCTTGGGGAATCGAACTGCCGACCCTCAGATTAGGAGTCTGACCTAGAAAAAAAGTCAGACACTCTAACCACTCCGCCACAGAGAACGCCACACAACTAAATGTTATCACTGAATATACACATAAAACAATTTTCATTTACCTTGTTTGTGTTATCTTGACACTTTGCTGATAAGAACTTAGAATTAGTCGTGCTTTACTGATACCCTAATCTATTCACAGGCCTTATTTCTTGCCCTTGTCACGTGACATAATTAGCCGGCCTTGTATCTGGGTTATCTCTCTTTCTCGTTTGTTGGACTGCTGGGTTCTGGATTACTTGACGGTTTTGATTAATTTTGTCATGGGTAGGGAATATTGGTTTGCGATTTCTTTTCCGTGTTAGATTGTTTCTGTTCTGTATTTCGTAATTTTGTGAGTCTTTGTCTGCTTCTGTATTGTAAATGTTCCCCGGTCTTCAAATGTCTGTGTTGTTTCCCTGTGTGATGGTCATAGAATCTGTTTTGGTTTTGTTGCACCTTTTTTATTTGATCGTAGTCTACTTTTACTGCTTTTGACTTCAAATGTCTAGGTAACATTGGTAACTTTGATCGGAGTCTACGGCTCATCAATAATTGAGCGGGTGATGCATTTAGCCCTGTCAGCGGAATGTTCTGAAAGTTTTGCAGAAATAGATTTATAATCTTTAGATTCATGCATTATCCGTACCAAAACCTGCCGTACCTTAATGTTTTTCATCGTGGTTTAACGTTCTTACACCACGTTCGACCCACGTTAATCTATCCTACGTTCACTGACGTGTATCTGACCACCCCAGCCAACACGCCCTGGTGGGCCCTACATGGGTTGTCAATGGGCGAGCTGGGCACAGCTGGGCAGGGGCTCCAGATGGGCTCTGAAGTGGGTGTGAGATGCCCCCCACATGGGCTAGATTCCCAGCTTTAAAAAAAAATCATATTTTGTCTAAGATGTAGTGAACATATTCAATAACTGAGATAGCCCCACCTGGGCTAGCCCAGGTGGGGGCCTACTTGGAGCCTGTGGCCAAATATAGCTGGGCGCCAGATGGGCTGTCCATGTGGGGGCCCACCCAGGGCCCAGCTGGGAATGCTGGCTGGGCAGGGCTTCAATGTCTAGTATGTCCTGCTGGTCCTATCCGATACAAGCAATAGAACTGGCCTGGTGATTAGGCCAAATTAAAAAAAGGTTGGTGATCGTCCTTGTGAACAACCAATCAACTGATCTGCATGACTGACTTGTATTGCAATGTGCATTTTAACCACAGAGAGGGCTAGTTGAGGGATATAAGCCCTTGATGAAGGCACTAACCCTGAGGAAGATGTTCACTGATAGCAACACTGACAATAGATCAAGGATCGACCCCGTTCTTGCTGGAGGGGTGAATACAAACGTACAGGCGAAAATAGCTTTAGTATGGAACAGGAAGTGGACGCCGTGGTTCCAGTATCAAATGGCTACTTGTATCGGCACAGAGTCGGTGAAATTGCAGAGAATGTAAACAAGCAAATGGCGACCACAGAACGCTGTCGATTTGACTTTTAAACTGTGTTAAAGTTAAAGGATATGTTTTATTATATTTTTCAAATCAGAAGCAGCAGGTAAATATGAACATGCTTGTGAAGAATATAATCTATTTTGCTTTTTAAATTAAGAATGTATCTACTCATTTAATTTACCCAGCATGTAGATATCTTTCGCCAGCTTTTATATAGAGCGTATGCACTGATGTCCTGCTAAATGGAAGCGCGGCCATTGCGGTGATAGAAGCCACAAAAACAAACCCGACACACTCAATGCATTGTCCATGATGGCTAGCCAACATGGGTAATTTGCGCATGAACAGTGGCGCACCCTGGGTTCGAATCCATAAACCAAACCCTACCGGATTTCCCACGGAACCACGCCCTCGCGAGACCCATGACGTCATGCACGCCCTTCCTCGCAAACTGCCGCCCACCAAAACATCACTTGCACCACGGCAGCCGGACGAGCAACTCACCACCAACTCAGCACCACTCACCTCCTCGCCTCACCAGCACTCAGCCCCACAGGCTTGCTCACCAATCAGCCTCCCGGCCTGCTCAACCGAACACCTCACCCACCACTTCTACCATGCCATGTATGCCGAAACGCACACGATGGGACACGAACGAGGCCACTACAACCGACGCCACACCGACGGCCACTGCCACACCAGACACCGTCATGCCACGCACCCGCAGCTGGCCACGCACCATGGCCGCTCCACCGATCGCCCTGCCGATCGCCGCACCCCAATCACCGGCCGCCCCAGCCCAACCGCCGCCAACAGCTGACACCCACCAGAACGCCTATGAAGCGGGGCTCGCCCATCAGGACGCCCTAGACGCCTCCTGCCAGATGGTGCTCCTCCAAAAATCTTTCGCCGACACAATGGCACAGCAGGCCGAGGTGAACAAGACCATGCTGGATAAGATGGCTGCCATAGAGACGTCCAACCGGAAAAGGAAATGCTCCTACAGCAGAGACTCCTCGGCCACCTCGTCTTGGTCGTCCATGGGCAGACGCCCCCCGACCCACCGCCGCAGAGGGCACGCCAGCAGAGAAGCCTCCTCTTCACCCGAGCACAACCGCGCGTGGCACTCGACCTCCACCACGCGCAATAGCAAACGCAGCCTTGACAATAGAGAACAGGGTAGGAACAAGGAAAGTCGATCGAGGAGACACTCCCGCTCTTCAGAGGACGACAAATTGTCAATGGCAGTGAGCAATCTTCATACAGAAAATGTGAAATATCTCTAAAACCACACCACCTGGAAAAAAACGATTGGATCACATATAGAAAACATATTCAACGAATAGATTATATTAAATTTATACGGTTAGGGTTCTTCATTTCTATTAATTTTGAATAAAATAGACATTTTGCACTGCGTGTTGTTCTTCGGTCCTACTCAGCCTACTGCAGTATGGGGTGAATCTTTTATCTAGACTGACTAGTGTTTCTTTCAGACTGTGTTGACGGTATGTTTGGTGAAACATGTACATTGGAGTGTGACTGCCGACCTCCCGTCCTTGCTTGTAACATCGAAAGTGGGTTTTGTTCAACTGGTAAAAGTAAGTACTTCCTCCATACCCCACACCCCTCTAAAAGTAGCCTCCCCCCCCTCCCCCACCGACTGACCCCCATTATTGTGGCAGTAAAACAACAAACTGGAAATAACAAACTCACATAACTAACCACAATAGGGTAACACTAGAATATTCCTAGAAAACTGACATTTGTATACCGCTTGTCTAATTCCAACTAACCAGACCCTATATTAAAGATTACTACAACTTTACCAAATGAATACAGAAGATAACTTCTGCTTCCATTCTATATACCATGTAAATACTCACATTGATCTGACTAATGTTGATCTAGTCTTATGACACTACTGTTTCCATATTGCTATGGAACTTAGGGTTACAGAGTGTCATTGTGTTATATCCTGCAAACTATGTTATGTATTCAACAGTTATTGTATACCTTACTCTATTATACTGATTTTCAAACTGTGTATTCAATGGTTTTTGTATACCTTACTCTATATACATTTTTTCTGGTAAACAATCCTGACTTGAAAAATGGTTGGAAGACAGTGTGTAATATCTTGGGAACTTGGCCGTCAGAGCCCCAGATACCACTACTCTCCCCAGGTGCGTTCTGACAACTGTCTGTCAGTTCCCACCTGATGCCCCTCTCAACAAAATCATAAGGAAGAAAGGGAAGACAATTTGTGCTAGATTGACAGTGAAGAAGTTGTGCTTTATTGGCATCAACTCCTGTTCACCTACTAGCAACCTATCACCCTCACTCCTTACCTACTGTCCACACAGATCCTCATTACTATTCTTAGTGTGTATAAGAATCAGTGCCTACAGCCCATTGAACCGGAGTCCCATGGTTGTTGCACACAGCTCAGTGCCTTTTGAATAGCTGCTGCTAGTTTGTGTATAGAAAGTGGAGCCTCAGACAGAGTGTCTGTGTTCCTGGACAAGAGAAGAGTGTATCCTGCTAGAGTGCCTATCTCAGAGTCTCCCTCAAGAGTGAGTTTCCAGAAGTGGGGTCTGTGTGTCAGGTATAAGGAATGCAGGTGACTGGGCTTCCCACAGCCAGCCAATCAGACACTCTCTACAGCCTGGGGGGGGGGGGGGGAGGAGCGACGCCCTAATAGGGGGCAGGTATGACTCAACCACAGCTGCAGGTGGTGTCCATAATGTATGCAGGATGGCTGGGTGTGCTTGCCCATTGGCCCCGTGCTAACAGGTAGTTGCAGAGAGTTACAATAAACATATATTAAAAATGTCCTTCCACTTGCACTCTTACTGGTGCATAGAGGGAACATTTCACCAAACATTAACTCTCTCTTAAATGTGAACATCACGTCACAATCTCGGGCACTATGCGATATCACATTTTCCACATAGTATTTTATGTCACACATTGAGTGGGGCACCCATTGCTTCTCTGTTACATAACCTTGGTCCCCACTCCGTCCCCCAAGAATAGTAATGCTCTCTGCCAATATATATAAATCTGAACCGAAACTCTGTATATTTTTACAAGTGTTTTGGCACTGACAAAAGACTTATTCCCACTGCCCCACTGGGAAATCAGGCCGCCGGCACCATGACCTGATGTCCCACTCAGTCACATTATCCTGACACTGAGCTAACCAGTCCTTGCCCTATCCTATTAATGCCGAGCGCCAGGCTAGGAAGCAACAAGTACCAATTTTAAAGTCATTGGTTTGACTCGACCGGGAACCGAACTCCCGACCTTCCACACGCGAGGCCTACGCTCTAGCGATTAGACCACCATGCCCGGTCACACAAAATGAAATATTTGATTCATATGTAGCACCGAGCTTGCTGACGTCATGAATCTAACTTTGTTTACCCTGACTTTTTCACCATGTAACTTGCACATTGAGGTAATGTTGTTGTTAGACCAAGTTAATTGTATCCAGTAACTCTAGGTAGGCTTATGAATTTTGTTTTGCATCCTGTCCTTATATCAATGTTGAACACTTGTTCTTTGAGAGTTACCTGCTGACAGACAATCATTTTTGGCCAACCTTGGCTGTCCGCCAAAGATTACATTGAAACTTTCCCCACCAGGGCCCATATGCATGACGTAGTGTTAGCGAGCCAAAACTGGTTTTGGCCAGGGTTTCCAGTTTAGCGGCGAAAAGTCAGTGTGCAAGGAGCGGTGTTACGCAAACACAGCGAGTTTAAGACCGGGTAGACTAACACCACTCCGTAGCAGGTTTAAGGGCTGTGTTAGCTACATCGGCACCATGCGGTGTGTACATTCCAGCCCCGCTGTGTGTGGGTGTGTCTGTGTGTATGTTGATGTGTGTGTGTGTTTGTGTGTGTATGTGTATCTGTCTGGTTATGTGTGTCTGTCTGTGCATGTGTGTCTGTTTGTGTGTGGTTGTGTGTCTGTGTGTCTGTCTGTGTATGTATGTGTGTGTATGTTATGTGTGTGTGTCTGTATGTGTGTGGTTGTGTGTGTCTGTCTGTGTGTATGGCTATGTATGTGTGTCTGTGTGTGCATGTTTGTGTGTGTCTGTCTGTGTGTGTATGTGTCTGTCGGTGTGGGTCTGGCTGTGTGTGTTTCTGTGTATGTGTGTCTGTGTATGTGTCTGTGTGTTTCCTGACCTGACTTTACAGAGACAGAGACAGACATATACACAGACAGACAAACACAGACAGGCATACACAACAATTTTATTATATTTGCCCATACACGAAGTCCAAAAGTTCAATTTCATTGAAAGTTAATATAAATACAGAACAACACATATCCAAAGACAGACACACATACACAGACAGACACACACATGCACATACATACACACACAGACACACAACCACACACATACAGACACACATACACACACAAAGACAGACACACTCACACACAGTCATAAACACACATAGAGACAGACACACACACAAACATACAGACACTCACAGACATACACACAGACAGACACACACATACACATACAGACACACATAGACAGACACACACGGACACACACACACAGACACACACAGACAAACACAGACATACACACATACAGAGACAGACACACACAGATATACACACAGACATACACACATACACAGAAAACCATGCACCAACCCACACATACACACCCATACACACACGCATACACAGAAACATAGACATACAGACATACACACAGACAGACCCACACAGACACATACAGACACACATAGACAGACACACACAGACACACAAACACAGACACACACACAGACACACAAACACAGACACACACACAGACACACATGCGCACAGCCACGGCGCACAATAGCAAGGCTTGCTGGTGCCCGTTGTGTGGAGATGGCAAGCTGCCTGCTACACACCGGTACCAGTTAAGGGGGATACCCCAAATCTATAAATAACTGCCTGTTTAGCTACCATGAACATTTTAGGCGCCCGTACATATGGCGTGACATACTTTGCGATGGCGGTGATAGCTACCCGGTGTTAGTTGTTAACACCACACGACACTAACACCGCGTCATGCATATGGCCCCTGATGGGCAATAGGACTGACTAGTGGAGCATACTCGGAACCTGGAGTTATTGCATACTGAACAAGCTCTGGAATTACTTCATTTTGGTCCTTAAAAAGCAGTTATAATGGTCATAACAAGCTATTAAAAAAGAAGCCTGAAAAACAGTGAGAACCCTGTGTATTAATGGCCGGAGCTTTTGTGTCAATGACCTACATTTTTCAGTCGGTTGAAACTCATTTATTCAATCCACTATTTTTGCCATTATTTTTATTTTTTTATTTCTTTTCTAGCCTGCAGCAAGAACTACTTTGGCAAGAATTGTGAATTAAAATGTGAGTGCAAATCGCGCTTTGAGATCTGCGACCAGATGTCAGGCGAGTGTCCGGAATCTGGTTGCCTGACTGACGTGAATCAAACAATCTGCTCAGTTGCCACAGGAGGTAATTCACGAGACGGGAGACCGAGCGTTATATTGTGGAATTTTATTTTTTATTTTCTCCTATTTCATTAAGTTTTGTTATTATCATTGGTTAATGTTTGGGTTTTTTAGTGTTCTCATTAGTAGGTACCAGACCTTCCTCCGCCTCCCCCATAGCCAGGTGTTTTTTCCTCCGCCGGTGCATCCCCCTCCCTGCCCAGATCAATTCCAGGCGAGGTGCGCTGGACCCGAACCCTCAACCCTACTGCTACTACCTGTTCTAGCGGTGTGGGTTGGTGGGTCGACGCTCCATGTGGTGCTGATCGTTCGGCTGCTGCGGGTTAAGTGAGCTCTCTTAGCCTAGAGGGGACGCAATGGTCACGGGACCGTTGGCGTTGGCGGGAAATAATACTGAGTCTGTGTCAAGTTTGATTCGGGCAGCACCGAAGGGGAGATGTGATGCAAACGGTTATATTTAGATTTGCTGCTGGTGTCTGCACCGGCAGGGGAACCAGCGCAGGCAAGGAAGAGACAGAAATAAACCAGTTGTTACACAGACATCGTAGCGTCGAGTCTTCCTTACAATCGTTTGCCCGGTTGCATCTCTTTTTGTCCGAAATGCCATAATTTGTCTCTGTACTGTACACTATTTGTTCTGAATTATTTAAAACCAGGTTTTGAGAATGTTACTTTTGCAACATTTTTGTCAGGATATGTCTATTTTTAAAGAAAAATAGGGGCACACCTACTAAGCGGAGGTTGCCTACTAAGCTGGGTAATGCGGTAAACTACAAATCAAATAGAATGAGACTTGAACAAGTAGCACAGTATTATTGTACCATACATTAAAATTAGAATTTCAATTGTTTCGCCTTTTCCTACTTTTTGAGGTGACTGCTCATTTAACAGCCTCTATACACTATTTTGGTACATTTGCTCTCATACAAAATTCCTATTTTCTTCCTATTTTGTGGGGAGAATCCCTATTTTCCTGGTCCTTTTACCCACTGCCTCACTTGAGGCCCTGGAAGAAGCAAAATGCCAATATTGTACCATAGACTTTTCATCCATACAGGTGACCCAATCGTATCCATAGATAAGATCATCGAAATTGGAATTAGGATGTGTTTTCTTCTATTCTTCATTTCCTTTATGGCATTCCTCTATGACAACATGAAAGGGAAACAGTATTCAGAACACAAAGGTAAATATGACGGTAGGTGGAGAAAATAACTTCTATTAAAAACCTTGTAGTGTCTGTACACGTCCGCAAAGTCATGGAATTTTACAATTCAGGATTCCAGGCATGGACAATCCTGGAATTTGTCTAAAGTGCGTTAAAAATCCTTGAAAATCTTTTAAAATGGAAAAATCCTGCTATTTTTTAAAGCTGATATTCACTGACCTGTCCACAACTTTAATTAGTGATGTTTTGTATTTAAGGTGATGATTAGTGTTAAGCCGTGTTTACATGGGCGAGTTAAGTCGCTTCATATAAATCGCCTTGCCTAGTTCGCCTCACATTCGCCGTGTAAACGCGCCACTGAAGCGGATTAGGGCTGATTCGCTTCATATGAATCACTTTATGTAAACCACCTAGCGAGGTGGTTTATATGAAGCGAACTAGCTTACGCACGTCACACACATGCGCAGTCAAGACCTCAGTTTGTTTATTTTCCGGTTGATCAAAAGCGCATATTATATAATTTGGTCTATGAAACCGCTAGAGGTGCACAGATATTTTGTTCATAATTTATTTTTAGGGTTTCACTGCCCAGCAGAAGTTTTGACCGTTCCAAACCAATACGATTCAGTCTATACATATCTAGGTCGAACCCACACTCTCTCGTGGCGACGTCGACGAACCCAAACTGGCGCTGGTTAGTCTGGACATGCTCATGCACAGATATCGATTTCCGCCTTAAACCGCTCCGTGTGTAAACGGGACCCTAATTCGCTTCACATAAATCGCTTTGCCTAATTCGCTTTACAATTGCCCGCATAAACACGGCTTTAGTTATTCATCACAATATATAATCTTCGTTAGTGCTGAGGCACTGTTCTCCCTGCTATTATTCCTTAATGGGTCTTTGCTCAGTTTCCTAGCGGCACAACGCAAATGGTTAAATACATGCAGTGTTGCTAACATATTAAGCCAAATATATGTGATATATAAAAGTTATGCGAGTATAAAGGCGTGTAAGGGAATATTCCTTATCGGCCACCCTTATGTTGTGTACTACTTTATGGGGGACCCCCTCTTCACGTTGGGACAGATGGCGCCACCTCCCCCCTCCCCCCACACCGGTACCAGCTGTTGTGTTATCTGTTAAAACTCTTACATGATTTTTAGGGATGTGAATCAGACTATGGAGTCCTAGATAAATGGCTCTAAGCTCTAATACATTGAGGTGATCGGAGATTTCATCTTCCGTCCAAAGACCACCTGTTGCCTGTTGGTCTCTATGAGCCCCAATCCTTCTAATGAAGCGTCTGTTATAACTGTAGTGTTGGGCTCTCCCATTTTAATGGGGTTGGGTGATTTGTTAATGTGTGAAAGCCACCAAATTATATCATTTTGGCCTTCTGGAGGAATTGTCATCGGCCACTCAAAGTTTCCTTTTGCACGTGCCAATGCCAAGTTCTTATCTATCTCTAGAGATTTACTATGAGCCTTGCCATCAAGAATAGCTGATGCGTATGCTACCATAATTCCTGTCAATACTGCGACTTGTCATATCTTTGGTTTGTTCAATTTTAATAATTGATTTGCTGTTGTTGTAAATTTATCAACTTTTTGTTCTGTTAATGAAATGGGCATTTCTGTGGTGTCAATAAAGAATCCCAGAAACATTAACTTGTTTGTTGGTGTTAATACTGATTTAGTTTCATGATTGTAGAACCCTAATTTTGTAAACGTTTCACATAATTTGTCTACTGCTGTCTTGCATTGTTATTGTGTTTGTGCAACAATAAATAAATCATCAATATATGGAAACATAATATGTTTTTCCCTAGCCATCTGCGAAAAAATTGGTTTAAGTAACCTTGTGAAAATGCGAGGACAGCAAGCCAGTCCATTCGGCAAAGTTTGCCGTTCCAACAAAATCTGAGATATTTCCGATCAAGTTTATAGATAGGTACTGTGTAGTATGCATCTTTAAGATCTGCACTGGCTAGCCAGGTGCCTTGCGTTACTAAGTCTCTTGCTGTGTCTAAGGAAAACATTTAAAAATGTTTGTATTCTACAAATTTGTTAAATAATGTTAGATCTAATATTAGGTTGACATCTCTGTTCGGTTTGGGTCACAAGAAAATATTGGAGATGAATTCCCCAGTCACATGTAGTGCTGGTTCTATAATGCCTTTTTCACTAAATTTAAAGACTTGATTGTCTAAAGGCCCAGTCACACCTCACCGGACTGAGGAACCAGACAGAAACTGGACACTGTCCGGTGAAATACGGCAATGTACGGTTTATATATGGTTGGCATCCGGCATGTCCGTTATCTGTCTGGTGGTGTACGGTGGGAAGTTTTGAACATGAACAAAACTTGTACCGGACACCGCCACACTGACATGTATGATTGGTGTCTGGTTTAAATCCATTTAGTCCGTTTAGTCTGGTTCATGTCTGTTACCGATCCATTACGTGTCCTGTTTGCTTCCTGAATAGTCCGTTGACGGTGTTGGGGTAATTCGGTCCGTCGTTTTTTTCGGCGCATCCGTGAACAGTGTGGTGGCTATTTGTTAATGTTTGGTCTGTCCATTTGACATTCAGTTCTCGTCCGGTTCTCGTCCGTTGGCTAGTCGTTAATGTACGTTCCTTGTCCGTTTAGCGGCCGTTTCGTCTAGCAGCCTATGACCCGAAAGCGCAACATTTCGACACATTTCGGTACATTTTGATACCGAACACCACCGGACTAAATTCTTTGTCCAGTACTCAATCCGATAAGGTGTGACAGGCACTTAATGCTTTGCATTCTGAAACGTGAAATCGGTAAGGGAAAGGTATACTATTTTGAATAGGTTCTTCTATCAAGGGGGTTTTTACCCCTTCAGCTAGGCTAAGGATAGTTAAATTATCTGTAATGCTATTCCATTCCGGTAGGCAGTTATTGAGGTTACCAGCTTGAAATATGCTTACTGGTGTTTGCGTTGCCACTTCTATTTGTTCCCGGGGGAGCTGCTTCTGGGCGTTTAACTGCCTCTTGAAGGGTCTGTTCTCGTCCTTCCAGCTGAACGACTGCCTCTAGCCCCTTCCCCTGGCCTGGAAGCTGAAGTTTGTCCCGAACCGACATCCTTGCTGGCTGGTTACTCGCCTTGGAAAATCCTGCCTCATCTACTTGAAGCCGTTAGGATGTCCGTTTCCATGTGTTTCCCAGACTTGGAACTGGTCTCCACTTGTTTAAACAAGTATTGGAGTTGACCACCAAACATCTTTGTCCTGTTGAGTGGCTTCCCCTTAATGGGCTTACATGCAAGGAATAATGTGTATTCCTTCCCATCATCATCCATGATCTATTTGGACCTAGCTACCTCCTTGCCTGCGTCAGTGCAGACCGCCTTGAAGACACTTTCAAATCTTCTGTATGAGAGGAAGTTGCTTGTAGCCATCAGCAAAGCAATCCCACCCATTCATGTAGTCACATAGCGACGAGAACTTATTCTTGGCTATCATCCTAATAACTATAAGTGTGATGGCCATGAGAGCCGAGAGTACCCCTTTGTGTACTGTATGCAGTGCAGCCTCAGACTTTTTGCGCTCCTCGCTGAGCTTCACTTTTGGATCCATTTCTTTAATAGTGGATTCCGGGATCCCTTTGATTCCCATGAATTTCTCTGCCATTTTAATAATCACTTTGGCTGGCTTGAATATGTTGAAGTGCCCTTGGATCACTTTCCTCATAAGCGTTGGCTATATGGACTTTCTTGTGCATTTGCACCTTGTACTTTTTAGTCTCCTTGCCACAGGATTTAGCGTATTTCCCCACATGCTTAGTGTCTGAGTCAGAACTTGTTGAAGACGGGTCTGACAAAGAGTCAGAGGAGGAGGAGTTGTGTTTTCTCCTTTTCTTTGTCTTCTTGCTCTTCTTCACGAGAGGCTTCTTCTTACGGGCCCCCATGTACTCATCCCCTTCTGATTAGTGCTCTTTCTTTTTGCGTTTGTGCGCAGACACTACCACTTCCTCCTCAGACTTGTCGTGAGATGAGACCTGATCCTCTGAGAGGTCGTCCCACTCAGATCTGTCTGAATCAAGCGTGACTTTAGAACCCTTTTTCTTTGCCGCCACCGCTCTGGAAGGAAGCATCTCCTCCATCTTTTGTTGAAGAGTCTCACCACTTGTTCATCTAGGTCAGCTGGGCCGGTGCCGTGCCCCCATCGTACCCCCCTACCTGGTCGGAATCTCTTTGTTCTGGCGAGGGCAACCTTTGTACCAGTGCCAGCAGCGGTGAGCATTCTTCATCTTCACTGAGCGCATGAGATGCCTCTGCCTTACTCCACTTCGTAGCCATGGCTCAGAGACTGTGAGTAAAAACAAAAGGCAGTGGCTACCCATACATGTAGAGTTGAAGTCTAGGCATACGTGCGCATGCGCAGTCGTCCCTCACGTATCTTTAGCAGTTGCTAAGCGTACGTGACCGTACTGGTAGAATCGAAGTCTAGGCGTACATGCACATTCCTCACGTATCTTTAGCAGTTTCTATGCGTATGTGACGCCATACCCAGTTTCACTGAGTTTATTCATGATTTTATTTAGACCCTATGCTTAAATATATATAATAAATTAAGATTTTAATTTGGTGGAAATAGCCCTAACCCTAACCCTAACCCTACAGATGCGCGCGCAGCACAAGCACATACGCCTAGACTTCAACTCTACCCGTATGGTCACGTATTGGTAGACACTATGAAAACAAAAACCAATGATTAGGCATTGTCTAGGGTTGAATATCACACTGGTAATTAGTGTATAATTATACTAGGTGTGTATTATAGCGTTAAAACAGTTTTTACCGTAGGCGTGTGGCTAATAGACAGTCACAGGATGACAGTACGGGAAACCAACCGATCCAACGGAGGTGTAGGGACCAGTGTCGCGGTACCCTCCCACATTCTAAGTACCTATAAACTTCTCCCACTCGGAGGTACGCCTTAATGAGAATTACAATTGGGGAATCTTAAAGAAACCCAGGAATAAATCCTAGTGATGTAACTGCCTGCTGCCAAACGTCTCTCCATTCGGCAATGGCGGCTTCACTAATAACCAAACAATGGATGATGCATTGTCCTAACGATCATATCCAATACGATCGAAACTCAGCTGTAAAACAGGAATAACTTATCGAAAAGTTTTAAAAACACTTTGTATGTTAATGCTAACATGAACTGAACCAACGTATCCAGTTTGAAAGATACTAACCTGGTTGGTTTTGTAGTTAATGTAGAAAAACTGCCGGAGCTGCTCACAAACATCCTCCTGCTGTTGTAATATATGCGTAAAAGACATCCAGGCATGAATGAAGAACAAAGGAGTATGTAAATGAGATGACGTCAGAGGTCTATAGGTGCTGGCGGTTCAGGCCCCTGGACGGTGAATAAAGCATTCAGTATCCAGAAGTCAAAGTGTTCAGACATGATACTTTCAGGTGGTGTCAAATAAGGACAATGCCGCCTGCTAACACGCTGCAGAGCCTCAGGCCACCAGGGCAGCTCATCCTCTGCAACAACGCGCGATCGAACTGGAAAACATGGATCAGAACATATAACATATGTGCCATGGCTTCAGGAGTCGTTAGAAAAACAGAACAAGTGCAATGCTGCATCTTCCTTCATGTCGCAGGTGAAGAAGCCCAGAAAGTTTTTGCCAATATGGCCATCACACTTGCCGAGCAGGACAAGATCGGGCTGCTAACGGAGGCATTTCAAGAGTAATGTACCGGTAAATCGAATATAATAATAATACATTATCGTTTCAACTTACATAATCAAGCCAGCGAAAACATGTCTACATATATCACAGCCCTCAAGGACAGAGTGAAAGATTGTGAATATGGGCCGATTGAAGAATCGCTGTTGCGCGATCATCTAGTTGCTGGAGTCAAGAACATGACATTGAGAAACAAAAACTTGAAACTGCTGATCTCACACTTGAAAAGTGCATTAACATCTGTGAGCTCAGTGAATTCAGTGTTGACCAGTTGGAGGAAAAGATATCGGACATGTAGGTGAAAGAAATCAATTTTCTGAACAAATCTGCAAATACCCATACGGCTGTACCGGTGGTTCGTATGGCTGGGCCGCCATCTTGGAAATTGCCATCTTGGAAGGCCAGAAACAACACATATGCAGGCGAATTCAAGCTACAATGTCAAAACAGTGGTTATGAACAGTGGCTTGTAGTCTGTCTGGCAAGGGGCAAGACTTGCAATGCCTGCAAGAAGATTGGGCACTTCGGAAAGGTTTGCCAGAGCAAACTTCCATGGTCAGTGAGTTGACCATGGAAGAACCCAACCCTCACAACACCGAACAAGACCCAGATCCGGCGAAAGTCAATGAGTTGACAATGGATATGTTTGTCGGTGCCATCGAGCGCAGCACCGAGCAAGAAGGTGAACTCTGGTATGCGACCATCCAAGTGAACGGTCATCCAGTCAAGTTCAAGCTTAACACAGGATCGGAGGCGAATGTTCTTCCAATGAACATCTTCAACAGGGTCGCATCGGTGCGGCTGACGAAAACCAAGTGTTCGCTAGTGACATTTTCGGGGCATCGGATCACTCCCCACAGCGAGGCTTTGATTGAGGACTTCGATCGAGATCGACGGCAGAAACTTTAAATTCCAAGTGGTGCAGGACTGTCAACCAATCTTGGTTAAACAGGTTTGTGTTGTGCTGAAATTGTTGGCGCGAGTTGACGAGGTGAACTCTGGCGTGCCGACGAACATTTCCACCCCGAACAACGTCCACAGCACGCAAGCCGATGATCTGGTAAGCAAATACAAAGATGTTTTTCAAGGTTTGGGCCTGATAAAATCGAATGATGTCATCCATATTGACAAATCTGAACAACCTGTTGGCGACCCGCAGAGGAGGATCCCATACGCGATTCAAAATAAGGTGCATGACAAACTAAAATGTGTGGTGAAAATGGGTGTAATTGTCAAACAGAATGAACCTACTGAATGGGTAAATTCTATAACAATTGTTAAAAAAACGAGTAAGATAAGAATCTGTCGGGATCAGACAAAGTTGAACAAAGCTATCAAAAGGGGGCCATTCACTTCTAAAACTATTGACAAAATTATCACCAAAACGGCGAACGCACAGTATTTCTCAGTTTTAGATGCAATGACAGGGTATTGGCAGATAGAACTAGACTACGAAAGTTCACTATTGTGCTCGTTTAATACTCCATGGGGCCGGTACAGGTACACCTGTCTGCGTTTTGGCATAAAAACAGCCGGTGACATTTTTATTCAGGAAATGCACTGTGTCATGGGCGATATACCCAGGATAGGCATAGTGACAGACGGTATTGTGGTATATGGGTCAACCATGGAGGAACACAACAACAGGCTGAAAGCAGTGCTGGTTTGAGCCCGGTCCGTAAATCTTAAATTAACCGACTCAAAATCTTGGATATGCAAAACTACAGTGAAGTATGTAGGTCATCAACTTACCCAACAGGGTGTAAAACCAGATCCAGACAGAATACAGGCGATTGTAGACATGCCAGAGCCGAATGACAAACAAGGCGTGCAGAGGTTCCTGGGCATGGTTGGCTATGTTCACAAGTTCATACCGAACATGTCCGAGATCGCAAAACCACTGCGCACGCTCCTTACTAAGGATGTTGTGTGGCACTGGCAAAGCGAACAGCAAGTGGCATATGACCAACTAAAAGATTAGCATATTATGATGTAGACAAACCAATTGTCATTCAGGTAGATGCTTGTCAGTCAGGTCTAGGTGCCGTAATCATGCAGGAAAGCAGGCCAATCGCACTCGCATCTCGTGCGCTCGACTCAGCGCAGTGTGGCTATGCCACTGTCGAAAAAGAAATGCTCACAATGTTTTAGCTGTCAGATGTTTCATGACTATATCTTCAGCAAAGAAGTTCAAATCCAAACAGATCACAAACCCTTAGTGGCCATCATGCAGAAGCCGATTCATAAGCTGTCAGCACGTATGCAAAGAATGCGAATGCGATTTCAAAATTACAACATACATCTATGCCACGTTAAGGAGTCTTTAATGTTCTTTGCAGACACGTTGTCCAGAGCACACAGTACTAAACTAGGTCACGCTGACCTATTTGACAACACACTCAGGATCGCTGCAGTGGACATGCAATCAAGACATGGTATTCCAAGCCAAGTAGTTTCGGACAATGTGCCTCAGTTTAAGAGCCATGAATACAAAGAATTTGCACAACATAATGGGTTCACAGCCACATACTCGAGTCCCAATATCCCCGAAGCAATGGCCAAATTGACAGATTTGTCCAAACAATAAGAAAACATGCTAAAAACATGTCTAGACAGGACAACAGATTTTCAGCTGGCATTGCTCAACTATAGGAATACCCATGCTTAATGCATGTCCAGCTCAGTTGTTCATGAGCAGGAGGCTAAGTGGAAGACTGCCGATGTCAGAAGACAATTTGATACCCAAAACACAAAATCCAAAGAAATCAAATGACGAAACTCTAACAGAGTCAAAAAAGCTTTCCCGACAAAAAGTGTGGCAAAGCACGCAAGCCATTGAAACCTGGCGAAAATATCAAGTACAAAACCCATGCAGGGAATGGAAAAAAGGGGTGATTTTGGGGAGTACAGGAATTTCAAGAAGGGAGTACCAAATTTTAAACAAGTCGGGTGACATGTTATATAGAAACAGATTACAAATCATAAGGGCTATGGAGGCCATTCAGCCCGAGCCAGTCGGCCAGGCACAGAATATGCCGACAACTCAGAGAAATGTAAACAACACAGCTAATCTAACTAGGTCAGGTTGAGCGATTAGGCCGGCGGACAGGCTAGACCTCTAAAGTTAGACAGCTGCTAATATTAAGGTTATTCTTTTTCAGAAAGCATTCAATATATGTTTCAAAGTGTGCATTATGTTATGTCATAGGGAGGCTACACAGCCAGACGGATATGAGTGAATTGGTACATACAGACATTGGCTGACCTATGGTCGAAAGCTAAGTATTTACGGTGTCATTTCTATTATTGTACTTTAAACCTGTAAACCTGATGTGAATGTGACGATTTTTAAGATATATGCATATCTAAAAAATACTTGTGAAGGGGGGATGTAATGTGTGCGTAAAATACATCCAGGCACAAGGGGAGAACAAAGGAGTATGTAAATGAGATGACATCAGAGGTAAGGGGCGCCGCATTGTTTACCGACGAACGGCGCCGACGAACGGTGATTGATTATCATACTTTTACACCAGAAACGGACATTTGGACACTGGAAAACATGATCAGAGGACAGTAGGAACATCTGGGAGTATATGTGGGAGAACAACTTTGGATAATAAGGGATAGGTTCTCCATAAATAAGACATACCTGACCAAGCTCCCTATTATCACTCATGGTTTCGGCGGCGGCGGACGGCGGCGATTTGTTTACTTTACATTCGTCGATTCGACACTAATAATATCGCCGCCAATGCGGTTCGGCATGTGTCTAGAATCCAAATAGTTACTCCCAACGGTACTGTCTCGGTGACATTATGGGTAGGCTGATGGTTTCATCTCGGGTCCAAATCGTGAGTCTGACTTAAATACTTTCATTTGAAAATGACCGCGTGACCGCAACCTGCTGTAATATCACCCGCACGCTATCGGCTGAGAATGACTACGGAAACTATCATCTCAAACAGCACAAGCCCTCACACAGATTAACAGGAGAACAAACAAATGCCACTGTCATACAGACAATATTAATATGAGGGCCACTCAAAAACTGATTACTAACCAATGGGGGTAATAACTAAACTGTGTAAGACTGATGGTGGTTGACACAGTATTATCACATAGGAACAATTAAAACTAAGATTTACTATAGCAATAATCCACAAAACAACAAGGGAAATCGCACCATTCAGTGATTCAAAACATTACAGTGACAGTGATTGCGCAGGTAACCCAAACAAATCAAGACAGTGCTGAACTATGTGTGGCGTGTGTCCGATCAAGTAGCACCCCAAAGAATGGTCAACTAACTACTAGGAAACTGATATTAAAATAAACACACTTGCAGTTGGCTCAGTAGATTGGTTTACGGTGAGGAATGGACTTGTCTATGACAACAAATGGATCGTTAAAACATGAGTGTTTAAATTAAAATAAAATAAACACCTTTGTAAACTTTACCAGAAGCAAGCGCGTCAAGTAACCATTAATGACGAGTAACCATTGACAAGTTTTGAATCAGAGTCTGGAAATTGATATGTGTACAATTTATGAAGAATTTGCTGCAAGTGGGTAGACAGTCTGTGACACGGTATGGTGACGTGTGACAGTGACATTGTGTGACCGACGACTGGCAGTTTGGAATAGATATTGGGTGACCACTCAGTTGGAAAACAATAGTAGTGTAGTAGTCTGAACATGAGCTCTACTATCACGCGGTAGCAGCGGAGACTACGACGCCACCAGCGCAGTACCACTACACTGCGCTAGGTGGCGGCACGGGTCACCACTGGTCAGACCCCAACTGGGCTGACCTCTACTGCGTGTGGTTGACCCACCCCCCCACACACACCTATAGAGTCGATGTGGGATCTGGCGAGTCAGGGGGCGGGTCAGACAACTACTGACGCCGCAGATGGTTCAATAAACCCAAGGTGAAGCGTACACTGAATTGAATCTTGGTGTTCTTCCGTGTGAAAGAGTGAGAGTCGGAGGGCCGTGGGCCATTACATTGGTGCCGTGAGCCAGCTTGCCTTCTGCGTAAGGGGGTGAGTATTGGACCTGGGCCATGGACTCCGAAGGTAGGTTCTCTTCGTAATTTGTAGTTATGGAGGGAGCGACGGCCGGCCAACTGCGTAGTGGGCGCCAGTACCAAAATGATGGTACAGGGAGCCCCAGCGCAGTAGGGTCGCCGGTGGGCGTGGACGCTTCTGCGGTGAGTACACCGGACCACGCTTACAGTTCACCTGATAGGGATGTTGATGTTTTAACGTTCATTCCTAATACAGGTGCCGGCGTTGTAGGGGACCGCCGTGAGGTGTCAGTGAGTGGGGGGGGCGTAGCCACTCCCGCGCTAGTGCCGGTGGTGTCGCCTAAAAGTGCTGAGGGTGCTGATAGCTATTGGACGCAGTTAGCCCGACTGAGTGGCAGTCCGCCGCCCGGTATTGCGCCGTTGTTTACACCGGTGGCGATACAGGGTGGTGGGCGTGACGCGCGGTTGGGCACTCATTCCGATAGTGGTGGCGCGGCGTTGAAAAATGTCGCGCCATCAATAGCAGTGCGAGATGTTCTCTCAGTTGATAGAAATACTGGGGAGGGCATTACGGGGAGTGCGATGAAAGTGGGCTTCGCTCTTGATGATATGCAGTCTCTGTCGATCAGTAGTGATTCGGGGTCGGGTGTACATGAGGGTAGCAGTTCAATCGTGTGTCGTGAGGACTTAGGTCTGGCTGGACGCGGGGGTTCTGTGGGAGGCATACCACTGGAGCATTCACCGTGGGGGAGTTCAGCTGTCCGTTCTGTGGGGACGGGAGCTGAGCGTGCAGGTCCCCGAGATCCCTGTTGTAGGGAGAGTTCCCCGGCATTGGAGACAGGGTTCGTAGCTGATGACTCGTTGACGTTTACGTTAGAGCATGATTTAGTTATGGGTCGTACGTTTTCTGGGTCGCAGTCGGAGGTAGAGCGTCAGGAGGAGATGCGAATCCGCCGTCTGCGAGCTTGGAAGCGCGTCCAGTTTGACCGGATGGCGGAGGAGAGGCGGTCGTTGGATGAATTAAGAGTCTCCAATGCTGCCGCCTTCGCGCGCGAGTTAGCAGAGCTAAGCGCGGCGCGGCGTGTTTCCGCAGAAGAGGCAAAGTCTAATCGGATGTTGGTGGAAGAGCAGCAAGCTGCGTTCACGAAACAGACGGAGGATTTGTCTATGCGGGAGGCGCTGAATGGGCATTTACAGGATGAAAATCAGAGATGTGAACGGTTGCTAGCTGCCGAGAGGAGTAGCATTAATTCTGCTCTGGGGATTCTTGTAAGTGAGCGCGCAGCTTTTCAGGCTGAGAAACTAGCGTTTCAGCGCGGTTTGGAGCTTGGGGAGAGTAATGCACGGGTTACTGAGTCTACGCGGTTGGATGACTGCGAGACGCGGTATCCAGTGCATAGTGCGCGCCCGGTTTCCGCGGGTAGCTCGCCGCGTTCACCGGCGCCCTCTGAGGGGGAGGTGGGGGTCCTAGGGAGCCAGAGCCCTCCGTCGGAGACGGTAGCTCTAAGGGGGGGGCTGTTGGGCAACATCTGCGGGGTGTTGTACATGATTCCGTATACGTGGGAAAGACTCATGAGGAGGTACGGAAGGAGAGGATTCCTGACCCGGTATGTGTGGGGGGTGACGCAGTTCCGATTGCGTCATTGCCTGGGCTGCCAGTGGGCCGCCAGTACTCAGTGGAAGAGATGTGGTTGTTCCGGAATCATCCTGCAATAATGGATGTGATTCGGGAGCCTGCTTCGATTGGGGGTGGGGCGGTTGGGAGTCATGTAATCGGGATACGTTGGAACTTGATGAGAATGTTCTAAGGTATCCCGTGGCAGGTTCTGCGCGTATTCCAACGCTGCGTCCTAAGCCATTTACAGGTATTAAGCAGGAGTGGAATACCTGGTGGCGGGATTTTACGTTGGATATGCGGTCTAACATGTGGGATGAGAGAGTGGCTCTTATTCAGCTGTTGCCTCTGTTGAGGAATGGGCCGGCGCAGGACTGCGTGGACGCGTGGAGGCGCCATGGGTTGACGACGATGAGGGAGTTGCTTCCTATCATCTAGTACAAGTTTCGTCCAGTGGACCCCATGGCGCGGTGGTACCAATGGAAGAAGCGCGTCCAAACTGCCCGTGATGGATCGTACCGGGCGTACGGTCTACAGCTGCAGGTTGATGGGCGGGAGGCTGCTAGAGACACTGGGATGAGTGAGCGTGCGATCGAGACTAAGATAGTCGAGCGTTTCGTGTGCTCACTCATTGATCCGGGTGAGCAGCGTGCCGCCTATGACCGGTGGCGGCCGGGCAAGTCGTCTCTGGAGGAGATGTTTGAGGTGGTCGACGATTACTGCGCCAAGGCACTGCGTGCTGGGCGGTCGACTGCGGTAGAGGCTATTCGGCTATCAGATGAGTCGGATAGTGAGTTTGAGGTTGAGGTGGCTGCGTATAACGCGCCACGTGATCCTCGGCGTAATGGCGGCGGTAGTTACTCTCGGGGTGGTCCTGGGGGGAGCTATCGTGGTGGTAATTCCTATCGGGGTTCGTCTGGGGGTGGCTATCGGGATGGTGGCAATTTCAGGGCGAGCTCTGGGGAGGGTTATCAATCGCCACCTATCACTAAATCGATGGTCCAGGGGTGGATGCGTGATGTGATGGGGGAGCAGAAATCTGCTGCGCAGGTAGCAACGGGTGGGTCTAGCTCATCTGGGTTATCTGCGCGCAGGCACGTAGTTAAGAAAGATACGCGTGCTCGTGATCACGAATGTGGTCGTTGCTTTGCTTTCGGTCATTGGCCTATACAATGTACTGGAGTAAAACGTACTCTTGAGGAGGCTGTGATAGCCGGTGATCGCGAGGGTAGGGACAACTCGGGTGTTGATCGGGCAAGGTTGGCGCGTCCCCGTAAAGACAGGGACGTTAAGGCTAAGCCTAATTTAAACGCCTAGGGTTGGACCGTTTGGGCTTAGGCCCAACCCAATTGGCAAGCCCGGATACCGCCAAAGCGGATGGGGTGTTGACTATCAAGGAAGCCGGTGTGCAGTCTGATGCTAGCGCGGGACCGCCGGTGATCGCCCCTGGTGATATTATCCCAGTGGAGTCGGTATTGTGGGATGGCATGGAGCAGATAGCGCGTTGCGTTTCTGCTCTGGCTCCCGCACCTTTGGACGACTGTATGCAATTTATAGTACAGCATCAGGGGTGCGACCTGTCTCACCCTTGTGGTAAACGCTTATTCGTGGATTCCACTTTCTGGACTCTGGACGGAAAACGGTGGTATGTGAGAGTGTGTGTTAGAGGGACTATCGGGTATTTTTTAATAGACAGTGGGGCTGCGGTCACATGTGTTGGACGA